>ML796510.1:129649-159428 GCA_009831015.1 Picea engelmannii | reverse complement strand
GCTCAGCCTATTTCGGGAATTCGCAAACCAGGTTTTTGAGACTGGTGAATACATGGGGCCCACACTTAGGTACCCCAGGTGTCGAAATACCGAAATATAATAACTTCTCCACACTCTATCCTTTCAGGATTTCGCAAGTTGGGATTTCGGGACTTGCGAGTACAAGGAAACTCGCCCTTGGGTATTCAAGGTACCGAAATGCCACAATATCATAACTTATCCGCATGCTATCGTTTCAGGATTTCGCAAGTCGGGATTTCGAGACTTGTGAGTACAAGGGAACTCGCCCTTGGGTTTCTCGGATACCGAAACTCTGAAATACCAACTCTTAAACCTGCTCATCTTATTTCGGAGTTTCTTCCATCGGGATTTCGCAAGTCGGGGTTTTGGGACTTGCGAGTACAAGGGAACTCGCCCTTGGGTTTCTCAGATACCGAAACTCTGAAATACCAATTCTTAAACCTGCTCATCTTATTTTGGGGTTTCTTCCATCGGGATTTCGCAAGTCAGGGTTTCGGGACTTGCGAGTACAAGGAAACACACACTTAGGTACCCTGGGTGCCGAAACATCGAAATGTCCTAACCCATCCACACGCTGTCATTTTGGGATTTCGCGAGTCGGGGTTTTGGGACTTGCGAGTACAAGGGAACTCGCACTTAGGTACCCCAGGTGCCGAAATACCGAAATGTCAAAGTCTAAGAGGACCATTCTCTCTTGTGCAGGGTTTTAAGACTTACGCCATAAAATCCTCCAGTAGATCTTTGGATAAACTTTCAAAAAGGGTGTCCCTATGGGGAGATCTATCTAGGGCATTACTTGAGACAAATAAGGGAATAAATTTCTCGAGAACAGACTTGAAAACTAAATTCGTTCCAAACACACACACACACACACACACACACACATATATATATACATAAGCCATAGGTGGTCTTTCCAATATAAGCATACAACCATCATTTCTGATCAAAACACCATACAAACAGTCTTATACTGAAACCATTCATAATTTCACAAACCATGAGCATACATGTCAAAATATTAATTTCAAGATACGAGATATAACACTTATCAGAAAAACACTAGGTTTGATGCAACTGTTGAGAGGGGTGCTCGTTTCCACCCAACCGTAGGCTCAGCGATTCCGAATGGATTTACCACTAGCCACCCCTGAGCTTAGACCATGTTGTTGTGACACTAAGTCTTTGTTCGTCAGAAGTCGAGAACGAAGGTTACTCTCCTTCTTCTCTGATTATCAATCACTATGTATATTTTTCCAGAGTCCTTCTAATTTCTCCCCTCTTGCGATCTCCGTCGCAACTGCCCCCTTCCACACCTCTTTCCTACCTTTTCTTTTCCGGTGAGGTTGTGTGTGGCATGAACTTCCCCACGGTGTTCAGATCTGAGGCTTTCACGGATGGGCGGTTCACCCCATCCCTCATTAACTCATGAGGATCCTCTTCACCTACCAACCTGGCAAGTAATTCATTTCGGGGCCAGCGAGCCGCTCTTGATCTTTGGGCCAGTGAATATCAAATACAGTATTGGTTTCGGTGGAAGTTAACGCGACCATTCCAGGTGGCTTCCACCACCTTTCATCAGCCATCGTGGTCTCTTTTCAGCACATCCCCTTCCTAACAATCCTGTAACATATATTCATAACATTATTTACATTCATCGACCTTTTATACTAAGGTCCATTCAAAATCACACATTCACATCTTTGAGTCTACCATAGTTCTTGGCCAGTATAGTTATTTTTACAGACCAGGGGAAACAGGGTGTTATAGTCATGAAATCCCGACAAGGCCAGATCTACAGTTCATCTCCCTCCTTCGACCAATGGCTGTGATCAAATCTCGATTTCACGTTTCGTGAGTTCTTGTAACTATGCCTTTGACTTCT
The DNA here is from genome assembly GCA_009831015.1 of Picea engelmannii. Taxonomy (NCBI): domain Eukaryota; kingdom Viridiplantae; phylum Streptophyta; class Pinopsida; order Pinales; family Pinaceae; genus Picea; species Picea engelmannii. Next base: position 157,522 of record ML796510.1, on the reverse strand, counting down.
TTAAGTCACGAGTCAGCGAAATGTTGATCTCTCGCCACGTGTCCTCCTTGATGATGGACGGCCTCGATGATTTCAGAACGATCAACGATTGTGATCTTTTCACGAGTTCACACTTTGTGAATCCTCACGACTCTGCTCTTTGACCTTTCCACTCTGTGAGTCAGTGAAATGTTGATCTCTCGCCACGTTTCCTCCTTGACAATGGATGACTCCGATGATTTTGGAGTTTCATAAGTCTGATTGTCCTGTACACTTTCAAAGCCTTAAGGTTAGTGGACTTTTCCTTGATCGGACGACTACGATCCTTTTGCGCGCAGATCGAACAGCTAGGATCCTTTCTCTGGCTCTCAAATCGAATGAATGAGATCTTTTCTCTACACTTAGATTGGATGGCTGATATATTTTTCTTTGCACTCGCTCCTCGTTGTCTAGGTGTTGATCGGACGATCCAGATCTTTTCCCTTGAGCTTATGCTTTCTTCTAACTTAGAAGATTTTTTGAAAGATTTAAAGGCTTCGACCTTTATCCTTCCTACGAGTCCATCTCTTAGATCTTGTTCGTACTTCTTGAAAAGTGCTACATCCCCTCTTGACCTTGATCTCCCAAGCACTTCCTACTTTTCTGGGAAATTTGTCAAACACAGATCCAAAGATTCTTGAAAAGAATCCTTTCCCACCTTCCTAGCGTTCCTATGTTCTCGTCCTTCGACTTCTTTACGAAGTCGCTTCAACTCTTTGTCGAATTCCAGACCCGTGCACTCTTTGCAATAGATATTTATACAGATTTGAGTTCTTGCGACAATTGTGCACACCTTGTGGCAGTCGATTACACTTCCTGCAAAGAAACCTTGTGTTATCCCTCCCGAGCTTACGAGTCGAGACAAACTCTGTCAACGCAGTCCTTGCGAACTGGATTCTGGATCTAAGCGACAATCCTTGTAGAAGATTCTTACGCAAGATCTGGATTCTTGCGGGTGACTGTGCACTCCTTGCAGCAGTCACTTTGCACTCCTTGCAAAGGAAATCCTATGCTATTTCTTTAGAGCTTTACGAGTCGAAACAAACCCTGTCAACGCACTCCTTGCGTACTGTGTGCACACCTTGCACTGACTCACGAAGAAAAGAGATTTAAATTTTATGCAAGCATTTCAAAGCTACATACACTCGTAGCAAGATTCATTCATTCTTGAAACAAACAACAATAACAGAGAATGTGTAAACAAAATTCGCACCATACATTGGATCAATTTTCCTCGGTTATCTTCATTCAAAATCAAGAAAATGGTTACAGCTAAAATCAAAGCAACGACTACTGTTCACAGGTTCCTACTTGCTCATAATTTTTGTAACCCTTCTTTTGGGCATACAAAATCTCTCTTTATACAAAAGAAACAAACTAACTGCTATCTAATTGTAGTTACATTGAGATTAGGGTTAACTCCCAGGTCACGCGTACTCGTTCTGTCTCCACGCGCGTGATCTTTCCTTTTATTGTTTTCTATCATCTTCAAAATATTTGCAGTACTAGATAGCATTTGATACTCTGGATTGGCTCTCAGGTGCTGATTTGTCCTGCTATGTGTACTTGCTGACGATGTTCCTACATCAACAGGAAGTCAAGAAGTATGAGCAGGATCCCTCATTCCCCATATAAATCCACTAGGAGAGATCATCCAAGTTTGGGGCTAATGAGCAGCCCAAGTGTGTCTCCTATTAGGAGGCAGAGGAGAAGGCCTAAGGAAGATATCTTGCAAGGTGAACTCGGGAAAATCAAGCCACCAAATTTCAACAGTGAGCACAAGAAAGGAGAATAGGTTGAGGCCTAGCTATTGAAAATGAAGAAATATTTCCATTTGCTTGACTATCCCTCAAGGATTGAAACAAGAATTACAACCTACCACTTGCAAGGAAAGGAAACCATGTGGTGGGATCAACTTAAGGAAGCCAAGCACCTTGACGAGAAGAAGGTCTCATGGAGGCAGTTCAAAGGATATGTCCAAGAGAAATATGTGTTATAGCATTACTATGAAAGGAAGATGAAAGAGTTATTTGAACTCAAATTGGGAAGCATGATAATGGATGAATATGAGAAGAGAATCTTTGAATTGTTGAAGTATGTGGACTTCATAAAGGATGAGAAAGTCAAAACCAAAGGTTTCTGAGTGGGTTACCCTCTTTCTACAGTGAAAAGATACAATATGATAACCTTGAGACTTTAGAGGAGGCCATAAGGAGAGAAAAACATATTTATGAGCAGAGCAAAGGAAGGCCAGTTTTCCAAAAAGTTTGGAATGACAAGATGGAAAGAAAGAGGGATCAAAGGTGGAAAGGTTTTAATCCACCATTTCAAGAAAAAATCCCAATAAAATTAGCAAGGATAGTCAGCCTAAAATGAGCCTAGGGTGGCAGATTCATTTAAGAAAAGGCCAAGGCAACAACCTATACAATGTTGTGGATGTGAGAGAAATCACTTATATAGGGACTTCCATCACAAAGGTGAAAGAATGGGGACTCTCCACAAAATTCAAGGGGATGAAACTATTGAATACATGGGAGGAAACATGTCAAGGATTTATGCAGCCTTGAACAATAAGCAAGCAGAATATCAATCCCCAATGATTGAAGTGGAAGGTAAGATTTATAACCATCTCGTTGCAATTTTAATTGATTATGGAGCTAGTGATAGTTATATAAACTCTAACATTGCTGAAATATTTCGCTTGCAAAGGACTGCCACCAAAGAGAGACATTGATTTATCTATTGATTTGGTGTCAGGAGCTGCTCCAATGTCGAAGATAACTTACATAATGGGCACACTCTAATTGAAAGAGTTGTAGATGCAACTTGAAGAACTTTTGAAGAAGGGGTATATATGCTCAAGTGTGTCACATTGGGCAGCCCCAATGCTTTTTTAGAAGAAGAAAGATAGAAACTTAAGGACTTGTATTGATTTCAGACAGCTAAATAAGGTCACCATAAAGAAAAAAATGTCATTTTCCAAGGATTGATGATTTATTTGATCAACTGAAAGGTGCAAGAATATTTTCCAAGATTGACTTGAGATCGGGTATCACCAAGTGAGAATAAAGGAATAAGATATCATCAAGACAACATTCATGACAAGATATGAACATTATGAATTCACAGTAGTGCCTTTTGGACTATCAAATTCCCCAATTGTTTTCATGTGTCGGATGAATGGATTGTTCAGGGAATACTTAGACAATTTTAAAATTGTGTTCCTAGATGATATACTCATCTATTCAAAGACAAAGTAAGAACATTGGTAGCATTTAATAATAGTGCTAAAAGTTTTAAGAGAGCATAAGTTGTATGTCAAGCTAAGTAAGTGCATCTTATATCAAAAGAAGATTCACTACTTGGGTCATATTATTTCAACATATAAGATAGCAATTGATCCTGAGAAGATAGAGGCCATTAGAGGATGGCCAATACCAAGAAATGTGATAGAGTTAAGATCATTCACGGGTCTTTCCAGTTATTACAGAAGATTCATAAAATGATTCTCAAATATTGCAAGCCCCATTACTTTGTTGCAAAAGAAGGGAGTGAAATTTAAATGGACTTCCAAGTGTGAAGAGAGATTTCAACAACTAAAAGACATATTGACCAGTGTGCCACTAATGAATATTGCAAAGCCGGATGGAGGTTTTGTTGTATGCACTAATGCATGCAAGGAAGGGCTTGGTGGAGTCCTCACACATAAATATCATGTGGTATGCTATGAGTCCAAAAAATTAAAAGAGCATTAGAGGAATTACGCTACCCATGAATTGGAGTTGGTAGCCATTATTCATGCATTAAAAATGTGGAGACATTACCTCATGGGGAGGAAATTTCAGCTAAGGATAGACCAATGTGCTTTGAAACATTTGTTTGGACAACCCACATTAAATGTCAGACAAACTAGATGGCTCAAATTTTTGAGTGAATATGACTTTGAACTTAAGCATATCAAAGGAAAAGAAAATTGGGTGGTTGATGCACTTAGTAGAAGAGCACATAAAATGCATATTTCAACCATCAACATGTACAGGACTGGTCTGAAAGATAAAATTATTGCGACAACAAATTCAGATCAACACTATTTGAAAATAAAAGAAACATTACAAAAAAAAAATTTATAGCAGAAATTTAATTATTGTGAGCTGAAAGAAGATAGAATACTCACGTATAGAGGAAAAATATATGTGTTGAATTCCGGTGAGTTGAAAAATACAATGATGAGGGAAATGTGTAATGTGCCATATGTTGGACACCCAGGATGTAGAACGTCAATTGCAACTGTAAGAAGCCAATACTTTTGGCTTGGAATTAAGAAATAAGTGGCTAATTACATAGCTAGATATCTAGAGTTCCAGAACGTGAAAAATGAGCATAAACATCCAGTTGGACTATTACAACCATTGCCCATTCCATATTGGAAGTGGGAAGTAGTTAAAATTGATTTTATTACTAAGATACCTAGAACAATGAAGCATCATGATTCCATCATGGTGGTGGTGGATAAATTAACTAAGGCCATTGTTACACATCAAAATTACTCACTTCAATGATGACCTATTGTCGTCATTACTAGTGTCGCATTTTGGCCACAAGTGTCGCAAATGTCACAAGCATCATACTGTCATCTTGCCCGTGTCATGTCTCAAACGACATTACAAAGAACACTTAAAAGACACCTTCAAAGACTGGTTTAAGAAGGACAAATCATTTGACAAAGAGTACAAAGATTTTACCATGAAAGAGACCACTTAAAAGTCATTTTTGAAGGGCAACGCTCCCCTACCCACTGTCAGGGAGTGCTAGCACTCCTTACCCTCCTTTGGGGGAGCATTGCAACGTTCTGTGTCCCATTCAAAGGGAGTGCTGGCATGTTTGAGGAAATCTTGTGTTGTTGAGGAAAATCAGGGAAAAATCCCCTTCATCTCTGGAGTTAGTTTGATTCAAATCTAAGGTCAAGGATGGATCTTAGGGAGGATCCACAACTGAAGGAGAAATATCCTCAACCTATCCCAATAATATAAGATGGTTAGGTCTCTCCAAGCCTATATAAGGAGGCCTCCTCATGGTGAAAGGGGGAGACACATTGAAGGCATCCAACTTATGATCTCATAAGGAAGATAATCAGTGAAGCATAGTCATTTTGTTTGTGGATAATTTGAGCAAAGGGTTTGGACAAAGAGATCTTGGTGAGGTTGCTACATCTGCATCTACAATTGTAAGCACTTTGCTTTGTTTTCATTAATATACACGTGCTTGGCCTATTTCCTTTAAGATTGTGTTTATTTACATGAACTTGTCTTTAATGGATAGATCTAGTTTCAAGCTAATCATAGTAGAATATGAAGCATGTTTTGTCTTTGATTGGATTGTAGGACTTGTTGAAGAGCTTGGATATTAGAGCTCAACTCGAACCGGGTGAGAAAAAACATCATAAAAGAGGTGCATCTTCTTCCTCTTCTCTATACATTGTTTTAGCTAGGTTTAAAGGGATGTCGGTGATCAACGTTAGCACCTTTCTGTCTTGGTCTTAGGAGTCTAGATCCCAATAGGGGATTCACCTATCTGCAGGGGGATTTCCCTATAATAGAAATTGGCGACTCCATTGGGGAGCGAATCTTTCAGTTTTTGTTTCCTTTCTTGGTCTTGTTTTCGCCTTTGCTCAACTTTAGAACTTATTCACGTTGAGTTTCTGATTCTTAGATGTGTTGTTGGCTATTGGATTCATCTCATACACACTCAATTTATGGATTTTCTTGAGTTTTTTTTATTTCTAGGCAAGTTTTTTGAGTTCTCAGAGGCTAGTGCTCCCCTGCCTCTACAACCAGAGCGCTAGCACTCCCTTGCAGGCTCCCATAGAGCGTTGCAATGCTTTGGTGCCCTTGACACCAAAGCGCTAGTATTTTTTTGTTAAAAACCTTTTTGGGAGTTAATCTCTGAGTCTACTTTTTGTTGATTCATCTGCTCAGGGTTATTACCATCTCAGTGTGTCCCTGTTTTGGCCTCCAACATCTTGATTTCTAAGAATTGATTATGTTTTGTTTGGATTTTTGACATTTTTTCCTTACTTTGAGTCACTCTTCTTCTTTGAAGATTTGGAGTCAATTTATTGTTTTCTTCTCATTTATCTGACTGAATGAAAGCTATTGTAAGGGAATTCAGAGATCTATGCACCATTCCATTTGATCTTTGAGGTCATTTTTTCAAGAATTTTCTTTTGTTTGAGATTTTTGGTTTTCATTTTGCAAATTTGGTTTTCTTTTTGTTTCTTGTTTGATTGAAACGAGAGTGTGTTTTTGCTTATGTGAAGTTTGCTTCCGATTGCTTAAAACTCATAGAACTTGAAGTCTGTTTAACATAGGAAGTTTTTACATCAAGTTGATTATCATTCACATTTAAACAAAAAGGATATATTTTCTTGATTGGTTTTTGAATATAAGAACGAATTTCTGAATATTTTAGCATTATATTGGATTCCTGATTGAGAAAAAATTGCATGAGGTTACTCCATCTTAGTGTTTGACAGTGAAAATAAAATTTTTCTCCTTCCCTTAAATAGACGTTCATTGAAAGAAAAGACTGTTTATCATTTCTTATGCATTTTTTGGGAATTGAGTCATAATATCATCAGTTTCACTTTCATACACCCTAGAGTAAAGAACAAATGCAAAATCAATGCTAATTAAAATTAATCTAGAACATTTTTTTTTAGAATCTTCCGCCAACATTAGACTAGGATTAGCGCTTTGGATTAGGCTGTGAGTACAACTCTCCAAATCATTCAAAACAAACATTATCATCTTGCGATAGGGAGATCAAATCCAATTTTCGTATAGGCTTTCTGGGATCCTCCTCTCACATAGGGGTTATGCACGAGGTCGCGTTCGGGAGAGTGACGTAGATTATCCCTTTGTGGTTCAACCGTTCATAGTAGTCAGATTGTATATTGGGGGTTCTTCTTGAGCCCCAATTGTCTTCATTTGGTCTCAGTGCTTCGTGAATTCTGAATCCATTCGGGGTCCTCTGGATTTCTACCGGTCCACTTGTCCTTAGTTCTCTTGAAGGATTTCGGACTTGTTATCCTGCCCATACGTTCGGACTGGACTGTTGACTGTACCTGCCCAGGGGCTGACTGTGAGTTGTTGTCCCTAGTAGCCATAATATTTAGGGTCTTTTAAACAAGGTGATGGTGAAGGGAAGTCTTCACTGTACTTGGAACAAATGGTGGTCAAACTCCCTCGGGCTCCTTGGAGGGTAAATCCACAATTACTACCTGGAAGCTTGCACCAAGGCATAAGTCCGTTAATCAGGTCGCCATCGTAACTGTTCCACCCGCTCATATCCTAGCCCCTTCTTAACTTGGTCACGCGACGTTGGATTTTATCACCAACTAGTACGGTCATCGAGAGAAGGTTTTATTTGTTTGGTTTGATTCCTACATTTTATTAGTGTATGTTGTTTATTTTCGCTAGTTGGCCATAGATTTTTTTCGTAAAGTATTTGGTTCAGGAAATATTCCTCCATGTCGTTCACGTAGAATGAAAGGTCTACCCTCAAAAGATTCAAAGGGTTATCAACCTTTTCCTATTGATCCACCGGAGGGCTCTCCTCAACAGAGTGAGGTCCAAGACACCACCACTTTACAAGTGGAAAGAACCGACTCTTTAGAAAATTTCCAAATTTCTGATTCTCTAGAGTCTTTCCGACTTCCTCACAGTTATGAGAGACGTATTCTCCGACTAAATTCATCCAGAGAACTTGTTTTTGACACTTATGGAATACCGACCAGACCCCTCACCGGTCCTGAAGGCGAGAATCCCCTTTGGAGTAATGACATATTTAGAAACCTGCCTCTCATGATGCAGGATGTTTTCAGCTTAGGGGCAAGTTCTGATACACTTGTCGTATCCTAATTGCCTGAAATGTCTGCTACTTACACGGTACCTTTAGACCACTTTTATGGTACACCCAGCAGTTCCATCGTCATTTCAGACACATAGTCAGTTGGTCCTCGCTCGACCATTTCTCTCTAGATGGCCCATTCCACTATGGTCTCGCATGTTGCCACAATCCCCACTAGAAATGTGACACCATCCCAAGCTCCAATTGGAACGCCACTTAGACCAAATCCATCAATTCCACTTGGGTACAGATCAATGAATCCTTCCATTGCCAACACTACTCAGGTTACACCTGGATTTTCTGGACTTTTTGTTCTTCTTGGATATAACATCGCTGCTAGTTCTATACCTACACCTTTATTTGGAGGAGCTGGTCTTGGTGGCTCTAATCCAGTTGGAGGCACCGATCATTCGTTCACTTCTGGTTTCCAAATCCCTCTAGGCACTCAACCTCACACCGGGGGGAAACCTAAATTTGGAAGTCAACCTCAAATTGGGACACAACCTTAGCTTGGGGGGCAGCCTCAGGCTGGAGTCCATAACCCATTGTATGGACAGAATGCGACACAAAATCCTTGGCACTTTCCTTTTCCAGGAAATTTTCTTTTCTCTGGGGGACAACATTCTCAAGGACAACAACAACCTTCTTTTTCCCATGAGACTAATGTTTATCCTCCTCATGGACAAAATGTTTACCCCCCTTATGGGAAAATAAATCCTCCAACTTACAATCCTCATAACCCATCGGGTTATCCTCCACTTGCACATGTTTCTCAACCATCATCAAATCCTGCTTATCCTGGTCAGCAACAACTGTATGTAGGAGGACCTACTAGATACAATTACCCACCTAACCCAGTGTACAACCCTACTGGTGTCCCCATGCCACACCAGTATCACCCTCAGGTTAACCGACAACTACCATTTCTCGCTACTCTGGATCTCCGAAATTTGTCTCGTTTGACCAATGATCACTACATTATCCCTTTTGGCCAGTGATTCCTACTAAATTAGCTTCTGATATTGAAAAATTTGACGGTAAACCTGGAGAAGATCTGAATAACCATGTGATGACCTTCCATTTGCGGTGTTCATCAAACTCCTTAATGGACAATTCTATACGTTTGCATCTTTTCTAGTGAACGCTCACGAGCTTTGCAGCCAAGTGGTATATTGAACTTCCACGTGGTTCTTTACAAGATTTCAACTCCCTTTCCATGTCCTTTCTCACGCACTTTCAACTACCCATTCGATGTGAGACGGGTACCAAACTCTTGACCTCCCTTCATCAGACTAACTTCGTGCATATCTCTGATCATATTCATGAGTGGAGATGATAGTGAAGGTTGATCAAAGAAATCATTCCTGAATAGTTATTGGCAGAATGGTTTACTAAATCACTTTTACCCCCGATTGCTCGTGATGTCGCCATGGGTGGTGTAGTCACAGAGGAAGAAGCCATTTCTCTGAATCAGTACTTAGATTTGGTTTATTCATAATCTGGTACTTTGTATGAGTTGATCCCAAATGCTACCTGTGCCACTACTGATCCATCTAAACCTTCATCCATGTCACATGCAGATGGAGTTATCAGCTCCGTCAAAACCCAATATGTTTCCCAGTCGAATGGAACCTCAAATCGATCTACTTCGGCACCCACTCCCAGTTCAACCTCACTCTCCTCTACCTCCCCCCAAACTCAAACCTTTGAGGTGAATGCAGTTCAGTCTACCCCTTCACAACAATCCAAAGGTAAGAAGAAGACAAAAAATAAACCCAAAAAGAATAATAACAATGAACAACCCAAAACTCAAACTCCAGCACCTGCTACTGAAAATCAACCACAGTGGAAACTAAAATTCCCATGTCTTATATGTGGTGACGATCACTACACTCGAGACTTTCCACATCACGATGAAGTGGAATTTTTTTTTAAGGGAAATTCCCAGCCCATCGTGATTACTCAGCCTTTTCCTCAGCAACAATCCATGGTTTCTCAAACCCCCTCTCCAGGGGGCAGTTCTAGCCACCCTTCTCATGATGAAGCCTCGACAAGTGCCCATATTTATATGTTCAATGGGATTGATTTAACCACTCACTCTACGACATACGACACACCAGCTAAACCTGACAAAGCAAAGGTCACTAACGATACTTCACCAGATCCATCACCATCCTCCGTTAGTCCTCCATATGTTAGTCCTTCGTCTGGATCACTTCAGATAGAGAAACCTGTGTTCAACTCTATATTATTCCCTCCCAATAGCACCATACGTAAATCTACTTTTAATCCTAGTTCATGTGCCGTCCAAAACTACAACATTGTTGAAGATTTGGCTCAAGCACCATGTGCTATGTATGCATTGGAAGTTCTATAGCACTGCCCATGTCAACGTAGAATGCTCTTGGCTTCTATTGGCACTTTTGATCCTAATTCGTCCAACAATATAATGTTTAACCTGGACAATTTTAAGTCTTGACTCTCTCACCAACTTGCTTTTCAAATTGATGTTGTTGGTCACAATCAACAAATTCACCGTACTATCTTGGATGAGGGATCCTCTACTTGTGTCAGGTCTTTAGCCTATTGGAAATGCTTGAAATCACCCGCACTTAACAAATCCCCTACGATGTTACGTGCATTCGATGGGTGAGGTTTTCATCCTCACAGACTCTTGTAGTCCTTAGTTGTTCAGTTGGGTGGAAAAACTATCTCTGTTGACGTCGAGGTGGTCGATGATCCCCTCGATTACAACTTATTACTTAGAAGAAGTTGGTTTTATGCTATGAATGTTGTCGCTTCATTGGTGTTTCGATGTGTACAATTTCCTCATCAAGGCAAAATTGTCACTATCGATCAGTTGGATTTCTGTACATCCGATGCTTGCTCTCCCGCTACCAACAATATTCCTTTCTTGGGAGATCACAAGATCACGTATGCAAGTGTTGGTGTAGGATTGTTAAAATATTACACCCTTATGGGTACTTTCCCTGCACCGCTTCCTCCTTCAACACATCATATTGCCACTATCAATATGATTTCGACTATGACTTGTTAGTCTTTGGAATCATCTGATCCTTGGATTGTACCTAGTCCTCTAGAGTCCGATGCCCTAGGTGACACCATGCCACTTAGTTCAACCAAGGCTTCATACGCTTCTATTCAATCCGCCTCTCCCTCCTCAGATGACCAACATCTATTGGTGCCCGATACCTACTTGATGCCATCTTGGTTGAATCCCTTGTCTTCTATCTTCGACTACATTTCCCAATTGTTTCCTTCTGATGAATCTATTATGGAAATGCTTAGCATTGACGAAGTACCTTGGGATGATAACCACCATCGATCTTCTTTTCTTCCACCTCTCGAAGAAATCCAGGAAGATATACACTTTATCTCCNGATGTTGTTGATTCTCCACAATCCCCTATACTTACCCATGATACTATTTCTAAGGGGAATTTAGGCAACATTTCTTCAATGGTCGTTATTGATATTTCGATCAAAGAGGGTGTCGTGGAAAATATTAATCTCGGTGCTAATTGTTCACCCGAGGAGGGGGTTTCTTATACCGCCTTATTCAAAGAATTTTGCGATGTCTTCACTTGGAGCTATGAGGAAATGTCAGGGATCAACCCGTCAATCATTTTGCATGAAATTAAAACTTACCCATGTGTTAAACCTATTCGACGGAAACTTCGCCTGGTTCATCCCAAGAAAACCGCGGCTATAAAGGCAGAAGTTGACAAAATATTGAAATTTGGCTTCATCTATCATGTCCCCTTGACGGAATGGGTTTCTAACATTGTTTCAGTCACTAACAAGCAAGGGACCATTTGTGTCTGTGTTGATTATAGATATCTCAATAAGGCTTGTCCGAAAGACAATTACCCTACACCCTTCATCAACCAGATCATTGATAATTGCGCTGGTAGCGTGATTTTCTCTTTCATGGATGGATTCTCAGGGTACAACCAGATTGACATTTTACCCGTTGATTAGCATAAGACAACCTTCATCTGCTCGTGGCGAAATTTCACCTATCGAAAACTACCATTTGGCCTAAAAAAAGTTGATGCTACATTCCAACGGGCCATGTCATATGCTTTCCATGATATCAAACATATTGCGGAACCTTACCTTGACGATTTACCTGCCCACTCATCCAATCGATCAGACCATATTGGTCATCTACGGGCTATTTTTCTTCAATATCGGTTCTACCGTATTCATTTGAACCCGCACAAATGTATCTTTGTTGTCGAATCAGGTTGAATCCTCAGTTTTGTTGTCTCCAAAGATGGGATTCGGGTAGATCCCTTAAACATTAAAGCTATTCTTTCTTTACCTCCACCTAATAACTTAACCCAACTCCAAAGTTTGCAGGGGAAAGAAAACTTTCTTCATCGTTTTATATGTAACTACGTTGAGATTACCAAAGGATTTATGCGATTGTTGCAAAAAGACACTCCCTTCATCTAGGATGATACTGCTCAACGATCTTTTGATGCTCTTAAGCATGCATTGACCAACACACCTCTGTTTCATCCTCTGAATTATACGAAGGAATATATCCTTTACTTAGTAGCCTCTACTTCCACTATTGCTATGGTGTTAGTTCAAGAGGACCCTAATGGTGAAGAACATGTGATATACTATCTAAGAAAAATTCTATCTGGTCTCGAGCTTCGATATTCGCATGTTGAAAAGTTGGCTCTGGCAGCCGTCATCGCTGTCTAGAGATTTCACCATTACATCTTGCTATGCACCACCATAGTTATTGTGGACTCCAACCCCATGTATCATATTCTGACACATCAAGGTCTTGGGGGAAAATATTTGGTGCTAATTGTTCACCCGAGGAGGTGGTTTCTTATACCACCTTATTCAAATAATTATGTGATGTCTTCACTTAGAGCTATGAGGAAATGTCAGGGATCGACCCATCGATCGTTGTGCATGAAATTAAAACTTACCCAGGTGTTAAACCTGTTCAACGGAAATTTCGCTCGGTTCATCCCAAGAAAACCACGACTATAAAGGCAGAAGTTGAGAAACTATTGAAATATGGCTTCATATATCATGTCCCCTTGACGGAATGGGTTTCTAACATTGTTTCAGTCACTAAGAAGCAAGGGACCATTCATGTTTGTGTTGATTATAGATATCTCAATAAGGCTTGTTCGAAAGACAATTACCCTACACCCTTCATCGACCAGATCATTGATAATTGCGTTGGTAGTGTGATTTTCTCTTTCATAGATGGATTCTCAGGGTACAACCAGATTGACATTTTACCCGTTGATTAGCATAAGACAACCTTCATCTGCTTGTGGGGAAATTTCTCCTATCGAAAACTACCATTTGGCCTAAAAAACGTTGGTGCTACATTCCAACCGGCCATGTCATATGCTTTCCACAATATCAAACATATTGTGGAACCTTACCTCGACGATTTACCTGCCCACTCATTCAGTCGATCAGACCATATTGGTCATCTATGGGCTATTTTTCTTCGATATCGGTTCTATCATATTCATTTGAACCCGCACAAGTGTATCTTTGTTGTCGAATCAGGTTGACTCCTCGGTTTTTTTGTCTCCAAAGACAGGATTTGGGTAGATCCCTTTAATATTAAAGCTATTCTTTCTTTACCTCCACCTAATAACTTAACCCAACTCCAAAGTTTGCAGGGGAAAGCAAACTTTCTTCGCCGTTTTATATGTAACTACATTGAGATTACCAAAGGATTTATGCGATTGTTGCAGAAAGACACTCCATTCATCTAGGATGACACTGCTCAACGATCTTTTGATGCTCTTAAGCATGCATTGACCAACGCACCTTTGTTTCATCCTCCGAATTATACGAAGGAATACACCCTTTACTTAGCAGCCTCTACTTCCACTATTGCTATGGTGTTAGTTCAAGAGGACCCTAATGGTGAAGAACATGTGATATACTATCTGTGCAAAAGTCTATCTGGTCTTGAGCTCCAATATTCGCATGTTGAAAAGTTGGCTCTGGCAGTCGTCATCGATGTCCAGAGATTTCTCCATTACATCTTGCTATGCACCACCATAGTTATCACGGACTTCAACCCCATGTATCATATTCTGACACGTCAATTTCTTGGGGGGAAATATTCTAAATGGATCGTCATCCTTCAGGAATTCGATCTTGAATTTTCTAAGTCCAAAGCTAAAAAATCCTTGGTGTTTGTGGAGCTTATCTACAACCTTCCCCATGCCGATGAAGATACTGAGCCCAAAGATTCTCTCCCTGATGAAACTTTGTTCCTCATCAACATGTCTGATCCCTGGTATGGAGATATCCTTCTCTATCTCCAGACCCAACATTTTTAGCCTGATATCTCTCACAAAGAATGTTGTCGTATTCGTCACCATTCTCGACACTACCTTATCATTGGCGACACTTTGTATCATCATGGTATTGATACTATCCTGTGACAATGTTTGACTCATGAAGAGGTTGAACACATCCTTAATGACTGTCCCCTTGGAGCATGTGGCGGACACCTTTCTAGGATGGCTACAACTTAGAAAATTTTACATGCCAACTATTTCCGGCCCTTTATTTCCAAAGATTGTATTGAGGCGGTCAAAAAATGCCCACCCTGTCAATTTTTTCACAAAAAGGCATGCACCCACCCCACTCCGCTGCATACCATTATTTCCATCGGCCCCTTTGCCAAATGGGGCATTGATTTCATGCAGTGTAGCCCTACCTCAGCCAAGGGGCATGGTTATATCGTCGTTGTCGTCGATTACTTCACAAAATGGGCTGAGGCTATGCCTACCTTTTTGAATGATGGACGTACTGCAACTCTTTTCTTCTTCAACCACATAATCACTCACTTTGGTGTTCCACAAGCCATTGTCATTGATCATGGTTCACATTTTCAAAACCAGAAGATGAGTGAGTTGCATGCCAAGTTGGGTTTTCGCCATGAGAACTCATACCCATACTATCCTCAAGCAAATGGACAAGTTGAAGCTATCAACAAGGTCCTTAAAACTATGAATCAATGTATGGTAGGGGAAAACAAGACATCTTGGCATCTAAAAATTTTATCCTCTCTTTGGGCTTACCGTACCTCAGTGAAAACTGCTACTGGATTCACTCCTTTCCAGTTAGTATATGGCATAGAAGTTGTTTTACCAATCGAGTGCGAAATTCCCTTGTTGAAACTCAAAGTAGAACTCCTACCTCACACTTCTGCTAAAGAAGAACGCTTCTTACACCTAACCAGGTTGGATGAAACACATCATGATGCTGCTCTTGTTAACGAGACGTATCAAAAGTGAATCAAGAGTCAATATGACAAATCTGTCCACCCTCGTACTTTTGCAGAAGGAGATCTAGTCCTCGTTTATGACCAGGCTCATGATAAGTTAGGGACAGGTAAGTTAGAACCTTTGTGTCATGGTCCTTACATCGTGAAACATGTTTTACATAGAGGCACCTATGAGCTAGTTGGGAATCTCTCTAGGTGAGCCCCGAAACGGGCTTTACCTTAAGAATTACTATGCATAGAACATCTAGCATGTGTGCTTTGTACACTATTGTATTTTTAGTTTGGTGTGTCTTTTTCTCTTGTGTGCATGAGTTTTGCCTTCATACTTTGTCTTGTGTTTGTGTGCGCAGATGGCATCTTCATTTCCTATCTTTGTCGGGTTTGTGGATGGTGCTAGTTGACACACCCAGAACATTTCTTCTGCAGCTTGGGTCATTTACCAATCTAATGAGTTGGTGATTTCATGAGGTATTTTCTTAGTATCGACAACTAATAACATGGCAGAATATCATGCTATCATCAGAATTTTAACCGAAGCCTCTTCCCTAGGTATCTCTCGTATGATCGTTAACCTAGACTTTCAACTCGTGGTCTGTCAACTTAATCGAATCTACACCATTCACAATCCTATCCTATTATGTCTCCATCTACGAGTTCGTCGTATTGAAAGAATGTTTGATTTTATCAAATACAGACACATACCAAGAGAACTCAATAGAACTTCAAATTCGTTAGCCAATTATATCATGGATCGGTATCTCGCACATAGATGATGTTCATAAAAGAAATAAATCATATAAGTTACATCACATGTAAATTAAACGCATCACATAAAGACATCATTATTTGTAAAACATAATTTGGCACTGCAAAAAATCGGATATATATATATATATATATATATATATATATTGTGTGATAGAAAATGTTTGGTTACATCAAAAAAGTACATAGAAGGGCAAAATTTTGGGTCCTCACACCCAGAACATCATCATACAGACTATACAAATCATCGGGAAGTTTCTAATCTTTCTGCATCACATTGTGCTCTGAGTAGCACACTACTGCATGGGCTACTCGTCTCGGTAAGGAGTTTAGACTCTCAGGCACTCCCATGGTATGTCTCTGTAAATGTAAGGGCACATCCCACCTCCTAAGAGGAGGGACACCCATCATGAGACCTTGGAGGTTTATTTCGACCTCCTGAAGACCCCCTGCCGCTACCTCATGATCTATTGCTATTTGAGCATCCCCATGACGTCCCGGTGTCGGTATCTCTTCTGGATGTGTTTCTCCCCTGTCTGCACGATGAAACAATATGTCTATTAAAAACTCTTCTATGTACCCAAAAAAATAATATAAATTTTAAATCAAAAAACACTTGACAAGATTGTTTTGGTTTCTCACCTAATGCGTCCTAGTCCATCCCATCTGGAAGAACCATGTCCACGCTCCCCCGGAAATCCACTTCGGCATATGGGAAGTCCTCTATGACGATCAGTTGGCGTCTTAGCTAAGCGAAGAAGTCACGTGTAAACTTGAACTCTGACTCTGTTCCTAGCCTCGGAGACAGACTCGTCCAACGTTCCATACATGGTTCACCCACCGGTCGTACTGATAATGCAATCTATGGTTTCATCTGAGGAATGCATTCTAGGAAGAATGAAACCAGAAACGAACCATATCCGAACTGCTTCTGCTGCCCCATCCTACATCTCTAAATCTGCTCCTTCACATTTTGAAGGAATCCTGCGGCTCCAGTTAAATAGAGTTGTCTCCAGACACTGTAAAGAATAAGCCACCTGCGATATTAAAACCAAGTGCAAGCTGGTACTATCTGCTATACTCATAATGGAAAATAGAGATCGAAGAGGTAGATCCATGACATCTTTGATCGCAATCCTACCTCCCACCAATCTCGATCCTGGGACACAATTATTTTCCAGGTACTCTTCTACAGGCACAGGAAGTTCCCTCTATCTGGATAAAATAACAGGGGCCCCTCTCTTTGAGAGGTCGGTCAGGAAATACACATCCTCCAACTCAATGGTAAGTAGTTGTGTCCCAATTTGGAACCCCTGTTCCACAATGTTCCACAACCCGATCATGTACTCGAGAAGGAGGACTTCCTTCTTCATCTTTTGCATCTTAAAGAACTTCAGGAGATGGCAATTCCTCAATGCAACCTTTGATCGGGGATTTTGCAAAGCAACCACATCATTGAGCTCATGCCCTTTTTCTTTCCACTCGATCATGAATTTTTCCAAATATAACCTGCAATCATCATCAATAAAAGATCATTAGTCATGCTACATTGACAAATTTTTGTGCAATTCAAACTTGAAAATAATGTTTGCTTTGTTTATGATGCTAGCGCTCCCTTTAATCTCTCATCATAATGCCAATGCTCCTACAAAGGGCTCACCAGAGCCTTATAATTTTACATAATGCTCCCCCCTAGCCTTTTAGAGGAGCGCCGAGGTTTTGGCACTTTTTTGGTGTTTTTGGGTAGCGCCCCCTTTACTCCTTCAACAGAGCACTAGCGCACCCTCACTAGGCTTAGAAGAGCGTTGGAAAATAGGGTAGCACTCCCCCTATCCTTTTAGGGGAGCGTCGAGCCTTTTTCGGTGCTTGGAACCTCCCAGGGCATCATTTTTAAAGCACAATAATTACCTAAAAATAAAATGTAAACCATGCAAAATGTAGGGAAGAAGTAGAGGACCAACTTGATCCAGACAGAGATAGAAATGGATGACCATAGCTTCGGCACCGATGAATGCAAGAATCGCCCTCCAAAGCTCAATTTCTCCACTACTAAAAGTCTTGGCACAAATGAATTGGTAAAAGACATTTTTACCCCATATTACTATTATAAATTTTCATTTTTGCCAAACACATAGTTATTTTGGGTTTTTGAGAAACATTTTGGAGGCATTATTAATACCATGGTGTGCAGCGTTATCATTATTTGCAGGTTTTAGAGTAGTTTTGTTCGATTTTTATCTTGTTTCATTAATGAGCATGATCTTCGTTCGTTCTCACGCTCGAAAAAAAACGAGAACGCACCAAGTAACCTTTTATCTATTTTTCGGACTCGCATGGATACACGAAAAAGGAACCCCTTGGAGTCATCTTTAAGCTCTTTTCAGACTCTCTAAACATGAAAAGATTGTCGAGTGATCTTGCTTCCTTTCCCACTTGTTAAAAGTTTTGAAAGGGTGTCTTTCGAGTGATAATTTATCTCTTTTTCGACCTCGTGAGACTAACATTATGAAAAAGGACAACACTGGAGTCGTATTTAACTTTTCAGACTCTCTAAACATGAAAAATCACCAAGTTTACCTTCTATGGACTCGTTAAACAATCATACATTGAAGGGCCCATATGGGACCGAACCCTTACTTCTTCCAGTTCGTTAAACAAAGGAAGAAGGACTTACCGAAGGTGAGTTATATCGAGCATGTGTTCAAGGGGATTCACCTGTTCGCAGGGGGATTTCCCTGTAACAGACACACATTTTATTCCAGTAAAGACTACACACAAGGAAACAAATATTGTAGAGATCTACATCAAAGAAGTTTCCAGACTACATGGGGTGCCTAAGGAAATAGTTTTAGACAGAGATCCAAAGTTTACATCAAATTTTTGGAAGGGTTTGTTCAAGGGATTTGGGACAAATCTAAACTTCAATATAACATATTACTTGGAGTCATATGGGAAAAAAGAGAGGACTAATAGAATAATTGAAGACATGCTCAGAATGTATGTGATGGCCTAGCCATCAAAGTGGGAAGATTATATCCATTTAGTTGAATTTAATTACAATAATGGGTATCAGGCCTCATTAAAAATGAGTCCATTTGAAGCATTGTATGGCAGGAAGTGTAATACACTAGTGATTTGGGATAATCAAACAGATAGAGTGGTTGTTGGGCCATATTTGTTGAAGGAAATGGAAGAGAAAATGATAAAGATCAAGCATAATTTAAAGGTTTCCCAAGATGGAAAGACAAGTTATACATACAAGAATAGAGTTTTCAGATATTTTAAAGTGGGTGAGCATATATTTTTGAAAGTGAAAGTGAAGAGAAGTTCTCTAAGATTAGGAAGTTTCCCAAAGTTGGCAACAAGATATTGTGGACCTTTTGAGATATTACAAAATATAGGTATGGTTGCATACATGATAGCATTTCCTACATCTATGAGAGTGCATAATGTATTTCATGTGTCATTATTAAATAAATATGTGCCTGACCTTAAGCACATAATTGATTGGACTGTGATCCAAGTGGAACGCGAAGGGGATTTCTGTGTAGAACCAATACGCATCTTGGACTGGAAATTCAAAGTGATCAATAAAAACTCCATAGGGTTGGTAAAGGTTCAATGGATGTGCTACAGTCTTGATGATGCAACATGGGAGCATGGAGAAACTGTGTGGAAGGAATACTCGCAAATTTTTGACAATTTTGAAGAAAACAAAATAAAGAATGCAAGACTCCATTTTGAGCAACTAGAGTTCTGGAACCACAACTTAGAGTCTTATTCAATCTGCATTGGGGGTCCTGATAAAAGAACAATATATCCTGATGGTCTTAGAACAATGAAGGGGGTACATCCTTTGGGTCAGCAGGTTGATATGAACAAGATATTATGGTTGGAATTGGTGTTGGAGTTGTGAAATTGTAGAATTGTATTTTCTAAGTAATGCAATATATATATATATATATATATATATATATATTGGCATGGTGTTGTGCACCAAGGATGGTGCACAATTGTAGGGGAAGGGGAATGTAACGTCCCCACTATAATACCTAGTTTAATTAATGAATAATGTAGATATGAAATGTGGCCATTGCTAAGCACTGCATATGTGAATTCTAAATAAATAGAATTCATAAGCAATGTATTTATGAATTCTAAATAAATAAAATATGATGCCAACTTCTAGGGGACATGGACACAAATGGGGGTTGGTTAATTCTCAAGAGAGGGGAATGCCTAGGAGTGTCTAAGAGGGATCCAAGGGGGAATTACCCATGTGTGTTAATCCAACCCACTTCCTAAATTTAGTATTGGTATATGAACCTTCTAATTTTTTTATCAAGTGTTCCCAAGGCCAATTATTGAATACATGTAAGAAGGTGGATGTGAGGAGTCACATCCCATAATTATTGGGAGCATGGGGGATGAGCACAATCAACTTGGGGAAGTGTGTAAGTCAAACAAGTAAGCAAAGGGAGGAAATTCATATGGGGAGAGAAGACAGTTTTAGACATTAATTTTTTGGTATGAACAACGAACAGAGAACATGAAAGAAGAGAATTGGAGCTAGAGCAACCATGGAGGGAGAATTTTGGAGTGTATTTGGAGCAAAAAACTAAAGATCCAGGTTGTTAGGCCTAAAGAGTGATCTCCTATGTGAGTTGCACTATAAAAACAAGTGATTGTTTATTTTTTCCTAGTAGTGAGCACCCTTACGTTTTCCATGGAATGTTCCCCAACCCAGCTGAGGTCCATTACTTGCAAAAATACTCATAAATTAATTTTTTTGCTAACTAATCCCGTAGCTTACCAACTACAGGAAAACATACAATTTTAACCATTTGTTGATACCATGAACTAGATGTATCTACAACATTCTAAAATAAACATAAAATCAAGATAATAAACTCAAATACAACGACATGTAATTTTTTCTCAAACAGAGAGTTAATACACATCATTTAAACTCATAATGCCACACATAACAAAATAAAAAACTTTTCTTTTAAAAATGGTTATGCAACCAAATTCTTAGGATGGACGTTCCACCCAACCATAAAATTGTTGTTCCAAATATCAACAACAATTCATCCCCAAGCCAGGTCTATCAATCCATAAAAGAGGTTGGTCTCTCACTGTCCACTCACAACTCAGAAAATCCCACAACCCATTGGTATTCTCCTACAACTATACCAATTTTCCACTAACACTCTTTCTATTGACCTGCCCAACCTAAGGAATGTACCTCGTCACTGCTCTCAATCCATCAGGAATCCCATTTATTTATCAAGGTTTCCCTGGCACAAGTAACCAGGAATATCGCTAATGGGAAATTCAAGGGATCTCACTGCTAGGAAAACTACCAAGAAAAATAGCAACAATCACTTTTTCTTATAGTGCAACTCACACATGATTTCACTCTTCATGCCTGACAAACTGGCTCTTTAGTCTTCATCTCCAAAACACTCTAAAAACATGCCAGCATGCTCAAAAATTCACCCAACCGTCTTGCTCTAGCTCCCATGCTCTTCTTCCTTGTTCTCTGCTTATTGTTCATGCAAAAACTTGAATCTTTGCAAATTGCTATAACTACCCATACAAATTTTATCTCTTTGTCTTACTTGCTTGACTTACTATTAAATTTACAATGACTTCATCAAACACTTAGTCAAACTTTGATTTCAAACTCCAATAAAGATTTAATAGAAATTTAGTAAAAAACTAGCATTCAACAGTAGTGTAAATACAAATGACTAAGCAATTTGAAAGTTAGCAGTGGAAATAAATGGACAATAAACAACATTCAAGTACACATTTGACACAAAGATTTTTGGTAAATTCCCTTGGAAAAAACCCCGAAGGGAAAACCATCCAAGGAGAGATCTTTCTTATTGAGCTCGCAAGAAATTTACGAGTTTACAACAACAATAAATTTTCTAGAAAATATGATAGTACTTATTTCACAAATTTTTCGAACACCACCTTGATTTCCATGCCCAACTTGTTGTCTCATTTTCTATGCATGTGCGACCATGTACGACCTAGTACAATAGAAAACCTAGCAGTATGACTTCAATTTTTGTGCCTAGATTTATTGTAGGTATAGTACAAACCCTGTACATGTTTTCCAGCAATTAAATGTGCCTAGAAATCTATCTAACATAGCCTAGATTTATGCACCCTTTCTCTTATTGTACGACCAAAAATAAATGCATGTACGACCCTCCTTTAAATGGTGTATGTACTGTTCATAAACGTCAAACTTTCTCCTTGGGATGCGTGCTACTCTCTCCTTGGGATTTGTGTCAATCCTCCTTTGATGCTCCTCTTTTCCTTTCAACTCTATCTCTCTTGGAAAGTGTGCATCTTCGCTTTCCCTCTCAATCTCTCTTGAAAAGTGTGTCCCCTCTCTCTCAAATGTTGTCTTTATTTACTCATTAATGAGTAACTACCCTAACCCTAGATCTCAATGGATGAGATTCAACCTTTCTTCACAATATCAACAGACGTGACTTAAACTTTCATTGAGTTCACTTAAATCACTTAAGTGACCCAAACATTATAAAATCACTTTTACTCATTAAATAATAAAAGACCCCACTTAACTTTATAAAGTCAAGTCACTAGAGAGAGACATTTGATGGTTCACTTCTGCATGTTGGGCACTGGCAATGCAAAAATACCTCCGAGCTACAAAAAAATAACACTCCCGAAGCAAGGGAGGTACTTTTGGAACCTCCATAAAAATCTGTCTCCAACCCCATCATCTCATCTATTGTTGTAGTTCCTCCCTCTTAACTAGAAGCCTCTGCTCACTCTGAAATGGAAGCCCCCTGCTGCTACCTGCACTAAAATCATATCTGGAGACCTATCCATCCAAGACATGATATGAGGAGTCTCCTCACTCTCCTGAGCATCCAACTGTGTCATCTCAATATACCAGCTAAGTCCTCTGAGAGTATTGGAAGAAGTGTGAGTCCCCAATATCAACTCACTCTTCCGAGCAACCTACTCACTCTCCGACACTGACACAAATTCTAAATCCAAGAATCCACTGGATCTAACTACAGGTTGACCCAACAACCTATATAACAACTCATACTTGACACCAAGCACTATTGTTGTGTCTAGAGTAGCTCCCTTTGGATATAGAAACAACAATCCACGGAAGAACACAGCTCCACATCCTTCAACCTCCAAAGCTGACACTGAGATTAAATTTACTAGTAGTTGTGGAATAAACAACACCTTGTCCAACTCTATTAAACCTCTTGAATCTATCTAGAATATCACGCATCCAACCCCTTTCACTGCATGTCTGGTACTATCCCCACAACCGACATAACAGTCTGAGTCTATCTCTGAAAAACTAACACAGACCTCATTCCCATCAATTGCTAAGATGCACCATTTTCCACGAACCATGCTTCAATTTCCTCACACACTAGACAACCACTACCTGAAAGACAAGTCATCAGAGAAAATTCCTTCTCAAACTTCTTAGTAAAATCAACAACCTCAGTTGATGTTGATACCTCTAGTTCCTTCTTACTCTTCTTCTTGTTCATACATTGACTAACGTAGTGTCCAGTCTTATGACATGAAAAACATTTCACTTTGCTCATGTCCTTCTTCTTGTCTTTTCTCTTTCCCACAAGAGCAACATTCTTCTTGTCTACACCATCATATTCCTTCTCCTGATCTCTACTCTGAGACCCCTCTCGGATCTCCTCCTAAGTAATGTCATCCCATAGTCTACTCCAATATGGGAGCTTCTCTCTCCCCACCACACACTTCACGAAAAAATCTCAGTCTTTGGAGAAGCCTTTAAGGACTATGTGCACCAACTCTAAGTCTGGAATAATCTCCCCTACAACTGCAAACTCATCCTTCACCTATCTAAGCATGGTGAGATAGGAGACCACACTCTCTCCCTTGTCCATCCTAGTGTTGTGGATATTTTCCCTTAGGGCCATATTCATGTTCTCATTCTTTTTATCGTACAAGTTTATTAGTGCATCCCACATTTCTTTAGTTGTTAGCTTCTCATCCAAATGTGGAATCATGTGGTATTTTACTCCATCCAAGATTATAATCTGCGCCCTTGCTTCCTTCACCTCATGGAGGTCTAGGGCAATGGGATTTGACGAAGGCACTGTCACTGTGGTACTCACAAACACCCACAACTTGTTCTCCCTAAGAACAACTGCAATCCTTACCTATCATTGTAGGTAGTTGGATATTCCCTCCAATCTATTCTCATACCTGAGACTAGAAGTCATCCTTCTCCAACTGACAATGACCCTTTTTCCCTTCTTTCTTCAAAGAAAAAACCCCTGCAAATCACTTCTATCCAAGTGCCAAATTCTGTCCACTAAACCTCAGATCCCAAGATCTGATACCATGTTAAATTTACAGTGACTTCGTCAAATTTTGATTTCAAAATCCAATAAAGATTTAACATAAATGTAATAAACAACTAGAATTCAACAATAGTTTATGAGCAGAAATACAAATGACTAAGCAATCTGAAACTTAGCGGTGGAAATAAATGAACAATAGACAAAATTCAAGTACATATTTGACACAAATATTTCTAGGCAATGCCCTTGGAAAAACCACGAAGGGAAAACTAGCCAAGGAGAGATCTTTCTTATTGATATTGCAGGAAATTTTTTAGTTTACAACAACAATAAATTTTCCAGCAAATATGATTGTACTTATCTCACAAATCCACCCAACACCACCTTGTTTTATGTGCCCTACTTGTTGTCTCATTTTTTGTGCCTATACAACCCTATATGGCCTAGTATAGCAGAAAACCCAACAGTGTGACCTCAATTTTTGTGCCCAGATATGCTGCAAGTACAATACGACCCCTGTATGGATTTTCCAGCAATTAAATGTGCCTAGAAATCTGTGTCTAACACAACCTCTATTTTTGCACCCTTTCTCTTGTTGTACAATCAACAATAAATGCATGTATGACCCTCCTTTAAATGGTGTACGAATTGTTCATAAGTGTTGAACTTTCTCCTTGGGATGCATGCTACCCTCTCCTTGGGACTTGTGCTAATCCTCCTTTGTTTCTCCTCTTTTCCTTTCAATTCTATCTCTCTTGGAAAGTGTGCCTCTTTACTTTCCATCTCAATCTCTCTTGAAAAGTGTGCATCCTCTCTCTCTCAAATGATGCCTTTATTTACTCATTAATGAGTAACTGCAATAACCCTAGATCTCAATGGGTGAGATTCAATCTTGCTCCACAAGATCAACATATGTGACTTAAACTTTCATTGAGTTCACTTAAATCACTTAAGTGACCCAAACTTTATAAAGTCACTTTTACTCATTAAATAATAAAAGACCCCACTTAACTTTATAAAATCACTTTATAAATTCAAGTCACTAGAGAGAGACATTTGCTCAGTCTCTTTTGCATGTTGGGCACCGCCAATGTAGAAGTACCTCCAAGCTACAAAAACTAACACTTACACTCTTCCCCAAATTGATTGTACTTATCCCCCATGCTCTCAATAACTATGGGATGTGGCTTCTCACACCCACTCTCTTACATGCATTTAATGATTGGCTTTGGGAATACTCAACAACTAAATAGAGGGTTCATATACCAATAGAAAAATTTAGGAAGTGGGTTGAATTACTAGACATGGGTAATCTCCCCGTGGACCCCTCTCTTAGACATTCTCTTAGACCCTCCCCTTTCTTGTGGATTAATTCACCCCCATCTATGTCCATGTCCCCTTAGCAGTTGACATCACGTTTTATTATTAAATTCAGAAATATAATTTGCATATAAATCACTTGGCCACATCCATACATTAAGCATTAATTAAATTGAGGATTATAGTGGGGATGTTACATCCCAATAGTGATATTGTTGGTTACATGTGCTAGAGATACCCTAATAAATGAATGGGATGCTCGATGGACTGAGAGAAATGAAGGGCTACATTCCTTGGGTTGGTAGGTTGAGAGGAAGAGAGCTGGTGGAAAATCAAGATAGTTGTAGGAGAATACTAGTGGGTTGTGGGATTATCTGAGTTGGGAGTGGATAGTGCGAGACTACCCTCTTTTGTGGATTTTTAGCCCCATCTCGATGGTGATTTTCTGTTGATATTTGTAAAAACAAGTCTATGGTTGAGTGGAACGCCCATCCCAAGCAACTGGTTTCACAATTATTTTAAAAGATAAGTGTTTTATCTTGTTTATGTGTTGCATTATGAGTTTAATAGTTGTGTATTAACTCTATGTTTGAGAATTATCTATATGCTAATGTATTTGGGCTTATTAGCTGCATTTTATGTTTATTTTAGAATGTTGTAGATGTCTCTAGTTCATGGTTTCAACAAATGGTTAAAAATGTATGTTTTCCTGTAGCTGGTAAGCTACAAGATTAGTTAGCAAAAAGTTTAATTTTATGAGTATTTCCGCATGTAATGTTCCTCAGTGGAGATGGGGGATGTTACAACACCAATTTGACATCCCAAATCTAACATGTTGAAACAAAGAGGAATCCTAGGGACCTCCCCGTGGTTATGGTGGTAGCTCTCTCGTTTTACTTAGGTGGCATTCTAGGGTTTCCTCCTTGAAACAACAATGACAAACCTTTGGATTATCAACCAAGTTCTCATGCCAACAATAGACACCAAAACTAAAGCACTTTGAACACTCTCTCTAGACATAGTTATGCTTACTTATTTTATACCCCACTAGCCCCACATATTGTGGTAACATGGCTCCCCCAAAAAATTTCTAAACCTCCAAAATTTAGTGGTGGGCCAGGTGAAGATCTAGAGAAACATATTGAATCCTTTTCCTTCACCTATGTTGAGTTTATTCATGAAAACAACACGGAAATGAAACCCTTCCTTAAGACCCTAGCTACAAGTGCCCTCCATTGGTTTCATCAAATTCTTTAGGTCTCCTTTCTTAATAATTAATGCCTTGTCGATCAGTTTGCCTGATCTGGGTGGCCATTCAGGACATCTAAGTGCCCATTTGGGGCTACAACCATCTAAAAAATAGCCATGAACCTTATCATATTTAGAATGGATTTGCAACCCTTGAACTTCTGACGATTTTTTTGGGTCATTCCCATGTGTTTTTGGTGATTTTCATGGCTCATGAAAATTTGATTGTCGGGCCTGAAAAAAATAATAATGCCCAGAATAAGCTTTGTAATGGTCCAAACAACGCCTAAAACAAAGTTCATATGTCAATGTTATGGCCCCAAGAAGTTGAAGTACCAACATCTAAGCTCCCTATGGTCTTCATTCCTTTTGCCACCTCAACTTCTATCAATAGTATTTTTTAATTTTGAGGTTTTTTCCTCTTTGTGTTTTTTGCATTATGATATAATGCCAAAAAATTATTATTGCCATATGTTTATAAAAAAATCTCCATGGTTAAATATGTTAAATAGAAAAAGTATTATATGTTTGTAGTTGCATCCTACCCCAATATTGAGCCAAGTCATCCCTTTCCACTAATAAACATTGTCTCAAAGCCCCCTAACAAATTGTTATTCTAATAATATGTCTTTCTTCTCTAAACCTTTACAAGCTCCTTTGAAATCCACATAACATGTTCATAATAATGCTATTAAGCTCCACAACCAATCGAAATAGGTTTATTCTAATTGTAGAAGCTTCATAAGCTAGAGGTTTGAGGACCTCTCAAATCTTATATGTGACTATGTAATCTTCATTTTCCAATACAAATCTTTAATGTTCATAGAATTTTTTTTCTTCAAATCTACTCTCCATACACCACTTTCGAAATCTCTATCATTTACTCTATTTTCCCTTTTATTCATATCCATAATCTTAATAAAAGATTCAT
>ML796510.1:72593-91635 GCA_009831015.1 Picea engelmannii | reverse complement strand
TTGGGGGTGGTTCCAGTCGATCACAAAACCTTGGCAAAACAGGGAAAGCAACAGTGGGAGTAGGAACATATTTTGTGGACTTAGTCCCATACAATGGGAGCAGATAAAAAGATAGAACCCATTTTGATTGGAATCTCTAGCCCTTCAGGCAGGCCGGATGGAGAGGAAATCACCTCACTTATCCCTACTGACCTATATTCGCTAGTTGGCTCAGTTTCCCAGTGGGTGGGGTGCAACTGGAATGTTGGACTGGCTGGCCCTGACCCGCCCGTAAGAGCGAGTTTGTTTGATTCAGAAAGACGCTGGTTTCGAGAGTATTTCCCCGTCCAAACCATTCATTTCAAGAAAGTGAACATCCTCCCTCCCTGCATCCTTCGAGTGAGAAGCCTTACTTTGCAGCCTAACGAAATTTAAGACCCCTAAGGAAAGGAAAGAGGACGGGAGAGGGTGAGAGCAAGGAGGGATAAGGAGGTGAGGATGAGCGATATTTTGTCCGTCTGATGGAGATAGAAAAATAATCTAAGTCATGTGAATCGGTCGGGTGTGTGAGGGAGGTGAGAGAAATGTGGAGGGTGAAGTACAAAAATTATTCTAAGTGTGAAGAATCTAAGAGTGGTGGGAGAGTGTAAGAGAGGAGAGTTTCGAGAACATAGTAAGTATAGAAGAGGAGAGGAGAAAAATTTGAAGAAAAATTCTAAGGGTAGGAAGATAACGAGATATGGGAGATAAGTAAAATATGGAGAAATTCCAAGAAAATAATGTGGTCCCAAGAATTTGGACTTGGTTCCAAGAAAATGGACATGGTTCCGAGAAAATAATGTGGTTCCAAGAATTGAATGAAATTACAAGAAATTGGAAATGGTTCTGAGAAAATAATATGGTTCCAAGAATTATCTTTATTACACGTGGAAGAGGCGCTCTTTTGCCGATTAGACGAAAATTTAGATATCTTGAGCATAGAACTCGAATTTTGAAACCACAAAATGTGTGAAGAAGCTGAGACTGTGGGCTATGCAATGAACTTATAATCGTTCAAAAATTTATTCTTTTGTTATCAATTTACTTATTTGTTATGGAAATGGGAAAATAGAGGTGACCAAATTTTTATCAATAGAAGGGAAAATATCTTCATTGATGGTATGGGAAAATGAGTCCAACCTTTGATTGTAAAAAGAATGTGTGCTATAAATTTACTCTTAAGGTTGTTACATGTCATATTTGGATTAATGTATTTTGTAATGACGAAGATGTCGAGAGGGATAATTCAATAGATCGTGAAAATTCTCATCTCCAATGAACTCCTTATTATGATTGCAAAGTATTTCCTAGCCAAATGAAGGAGGCAATAGATATTTAGCAATCTATCACTGATAAGGCTCTTTTGTAACTGGTTCTCAATTACACAAAATTTATTAACATGGAGGATGCATGTGAAGTGTTTGAGAAAATGTGGGATTTTAGAGGATGCATGCCCAAATTATGACTAAATATCTCAAAGAAATGTGGTGTCTTGGGCTACCATCACCTCTTTGTATGAACAAAATGGGGAGGCAAGTAAAGCTCTAGAATTTTTGTTTGGTGTATGCAAGTGGCTGGCATGAAACCCAATTCTATTACTATGACAAGTATTCTTCTTGCATGCAACAACTTATCGATGATACATCTAGGCCAAGAAATCCAAGGCTACATATAAAAAACCAAGAGATGGGTTTGTATTTCATTCTTTTGTTGGGAATGATCTTATAGATATGCATGAAAAATGTGGTTGTTTGGATGATGCAATCCAAGTTCTTGACAAAATGTCTAAGAGATATCTAACAAAAAATAGGCCCAATTTGTCATTCGGTGATTGGATTTCATATGGACATGACAAATTCTTCTTCCTTTGGCTAGCCAATCACATGAATAAATCATTACTTAAAGTTTAGGATTGGTAAAAGTGATACTTCTCATTGCTACAGTGGCCAATTTTCTTTGGAAGATCCTGAATTCTAAATACTAAAAAATATCTTGAACAAGAAATTTTGTCCCTATGTCTGATAAATGCAGCAATTTGTTATTTCCTATTCTCTTCATGGGTTCTGTGAGTTTAATCTCACTAGAAATTTTGGGCGAAGGAAGTAGGGGAAACACCTTCTTTAAGATTCTCTTGGTTTCCATCTGGTTTAACAACTTTGGTGCTTGTTCACTGTAAAAAGAAGCACAATTTTCCAATCTAGAATGTTGCCTATACACTACATGACAAATGCCTCCCACTTGTGGGTCAGTTCAGCATTGTGCTTCAATAGAAGGCATTCTGTGTTAGTTTTTAACAATTACTTTTAATCAATATCTAACTCTATCATAGAATATATCTTATAAATTTAGGATCAAATATTGGTTTTGATGATAATGAATATAGTGATGAATTCAATGGCCTTCTATTCAATACCATTGACATTAATCCCTAGGAAGAGAAGTTGTTTCTATATGTGTCATAACAAGATGAAGCAACAAATTTTTTGGTTGGTAATGGATGTTGTATTTTGGATTTGAAGGAAGGGAGTAGTTTTACCTATAAATCCTGTGAATTTCGAGTTCAAACATCCATTGTGCATAGTCCCTTTTGATGTTTGGTAGCATCGAACATGTATTTATGCATGAGTCTATGTGTCTAAACGTGTGGAAATCATCCAAAGCCTTATATCCTTAACTTTAATTTATTTAAAGGAATTATTAAAGTAAAGTGTTTTTATTAATTAATTGAGTTATTTAAGGAAATGCTAAAGTAATTAAAATTTAATATTATCCATTGATCTCAAGTGAGGTGAGAAGTAATCTCAACCGTCAATCACTTTGGAGATTAGGGTTAGGTTATAACTCAATCTTATAAAAGCAATACCAGGGAAAAGGATACGATACTTTTGCACAGAGATAGAAAAGGAGGCCTTTTTCTAGTGTGGAGTCATTCGAGAGTGTAGAAACAAAAGACTTTTTCTTATACTCAAGAGAGAAAAGAAGGAATTTTACTCGAGAGCTTGGATCACAAAGGAATGTGAATCAAGGAGATATTGGATAGGTGGAGAAGGACTTCCATCTAGAGATCAGGTCAAAGGAGAAGAGAGAACAAAGGCATTCACAAGTGGGTTTGAGTAGAGTGAAGCCACAGGGAAGTGTTGCGTTGTATGGATTTTTTTGTACAGTCCTTATAGTTGTGTACTTGACTCACAGTGGAGACAAGAACATATATGCGGGGATTCTTAAGGAAAGGTGTGTACACCTCAAAAAACATGTCAGATCTGAGTCGTACATCATGTTAGACTTTGCCAGGTTTTTATACGGTTGTATTTCTCTTAGTGGGTCATTATCTCTATTAAGGGAGCCCTGAATTAAGCATAATAAAATCATCTCAATACTGGTTTTCCCTCCGGGGTTTTTTCCAGGGGTATCTACCCAAAAATATTGGTGTTTATGTGTGCATGATTTGGTTTTTAGTTTTTCTTCCGCTAGATTTATTGAGTTGAATATTTCAGTAGTGCAATTTTTTTTTGTGAGCTGATAATCTAATTTGCAGTAAGTAAATCACTAGATAACAAGATACCTAGGTGCCGGAGTAATGGATTTCAACATGTTATCAAAGCATGTTGAAAATTCAACAGTCCCTTATTTGATCCTTGCTCTATAAAGAATGTTTGATGTTTATTTTTCAGTTGCATTTCAAATACTAAGTCTTGTTTGGTTCTCCAAGATGGAAAAGGATATGGTCATGGTGAAAGAATAAAATGGTTATGGGGTCTTGATAAAAGATTTTTCACTGATTTGAAAAGTACAGTCAAGTGGTTGGAAAAGTTGTGTTGGTTTGGGAAGTTGTTGACTGGTCATATATATCGAAGAATTAGAAGCACAAGGGAGTTTACAGGGCTAAGATCTACACTCCAACTCCATGATAACATAACAACTTTGGAAAACTTGTTGAAAAAAATATATCAACAAAGACAAGTAAATAACATATCAAATATACCTATGAAAGGTGATTTAATAGTAGAGTTCACACTAGATAAAATTTCCAAATTTCTTATCTTAGGAACAGATAAGGACTGCAATGATTTTGCAAATTCATGAAGAACCCACATAAAAACTTGGTCAAAAGGGGAACTACTAATGTTCTTAGGCAGTCAATTCTATTAACCCCAACCAGGTTTCATCAATCTATGAAGTACATGTTAAATTCCAATACCTCATTGTAGGAATATGTACTTCTTAATTCTTCTACTTTTGGAAAAGAGTCTAGAAAGGTTATTGGTCCTCTTGGCAGTGAGGAGAATTGGTTATTTGCCACAGGTCAACATATACAAAATATTAATAGTGAAGATGAGACTAAGGATTGCAAAATATTATCGGTGGGTCGTAATGATATCTAGGATCTCCCTACATATATGATTTGCCCAAAACTTGTGAGTTTGTTATTTAGAAAACAATGGAAAAGTTACAAAGGTTCCATAATTGTTTCTCTTGACTATCGTGCTTCTAAAGGTTCTTGATCTCTCTGGCATATTAATAACATTGTTTCCAATATCACTATGGAAACTTAGACAACTTAATTTTTTGAAATTGAGTGGATGCTACCTTTTGAAGAATTTTCCAAAAACCATAGGTAATCTTTCTTTCTTGAGATTTTTGAATATTGAATATTGTGAATCACTAAATTCGTTGTCAGGCACCATCGAAGAGAGAATAAATCTAAAGAATCTCAAAATTAAGAGTGTTTATGTCATCATGGTGTTAGGATATCTAGACACTTAGGAGTTAGTTAAGATCAAATTGGTCTAATGTGTCATTAGGTTAAAGTGTGTTTCTTTAATATGCATTAGGATGCATTTGTGATCCGATGGTCTTGATATGTTCTAGACATAGAGTGATCCAACGACTCATATTCTCCTCGTTCTTAATGACTATATTGATCTACGTCTTAACACTCGATTGGTCCATGATATCTGTTTAAATATCATGGAGATTCATTTGTTGTTGATCGATTGTAAGAATCTCTTGTAACACATTTTTTATTTTGCATTAATATATTGCCTCAAGTGGCCACATTTGTTGGGGCTATGGAAGTTTCCCCACATTGGGGTTTTAACATGTAAAAAAATTGGTGTTTTGATATTTGATATGGTTGTGTGAGGGGTTATTGAAGGTGTTCGTCCTCTATTGGAATACCATGTTTTGTCGAACATGGTATCAGAGCATGTTTGAAGACTCACTCCCGTTGTAGATCTAGATCTTGAAGCCATGATGTTTCATCTATGTTTTCTACTATTTCTATACATTTATGGGATAATAAGACTATTCCATTGAGTCTGAAGTGCTTCTTTCAGATAGAAATACTTTTTGTTTCACTCGAAAAGGTTTTTGATTTCCCAAGATATGACCATTCCAGTTAGATCCGGAGGTATAAACCCTGAATATGCCCTTTAAAAAAAAAATTACAAAGATAATATTTAAGTTTTCTATTTTTATTTCCAAGTTGCTACTCTTTCTAGTCTTCATTTTATCTTTGGTGTGAACTATGTGTGATCTCGACAAATAAAAAACATAGCGATTTTTTTTTGTCTACGTATGTTCTTTGCTGTGTGTTTTTTGTGATTTGGACAAATCAGAAACAAAGAGAAACCTTGCATTTTTTGGACCTAAACTAACCAAGATTTAACCCCATTGTTGTCAAGAAGCGAATTTGTTTTTCAAAAATTTCCCCTATTTTTGTGAGAGCATACGAAAATAAGATTTTTTTGGTAAGCACACACTTAAAGGTAGACCTCTTACAACAACAACACCACCACCACCACCACCAACAACAACAAAAACAATAAAAACAACAACTCGAAATACTTTTTGTCTGGAGTGCTTCTTTCAGTTAGAAATACTTTTTGTTTCACTCGAAAGGTTTTCTATTTCCCAAGATATGACCATTTCAGTTAGATCCGGAGGTATAAACCCTGTATATGCCCTTTTAAAAAAAACATTTACAAAGATAATATTTAAGTTTTCTATTTTTATTTCCGAGTTTCTACTCTTTTTGGTCTTCATTTTCTCTTTTTTGTGCACTATGTGTGATCTTAACAAATAAAAAACATAACGATTTTTTTTTGTCTACGTATGTTCTTTGCTGTGTGTTTTTTGCGATCTGGACAAATCATAAACAAAGAGAAAATTTTCATTTTTTGGACCTAAACTAACCAAGATTTAACCCCATTGTTGTCAAGAAGCGAATTTGTTTTTGAAAAATTTCACCAGTTTTTGTGAGAGCATACGAAAAATAAGATTTTTTTGGTAAGCACACACTTCAAGGTAGAGCTCTTACAACAACAACAACAACAACAACAATAAAAACAACAACTCAAAATACTTTTTGTCTAGAGTGCTTCTTTCAGTTAAAAATACTTTTGTTTCACTTGAAAAGGTTTTCAATTTCCCAAGATATGACCATTTCAGTTAGATCCAGAGGTATAAACCCTGAATATGCCCTTTAAAAAAAAACATTTACAAAGATAATATTTAAGTTTTCTATTTTTATTTCCAGGTTGCTACTCCTTCTGGTCTTCATTTTCTCTTTGTTGTGCACTATGTGTGATCTCGACAAATAAAAACATAGCGATTTTTTTTGTCTACGTATGTTCTTTGTTGCATGTTTTTTGCAATATAGACAAATTAGAAACAAAGAGAAAACTTGCATTTTTTGGACCTAAACTAACCAAGATTTAACCCCATTGTTGTCAAGAAGCGAATTTGTTTTTCAAAAATTCCACCTGTTTTTGTGAGAGCATACGAAAATAAGATTTTTTTGGTAAGCACACACTTCAAGGTAGAGCTCTTACAACAACAACAACAACAACCCCATTCTTCTGTTTTAAGATTATAATGTGTTTTGCACTAACTCACTTGGTTGAGAGTTGATTTATTTAGTAAAAGATCTTGAGTTCAAGTCTTTTTTTGGTTACTTTTTGAAAAATTTCATGCATTCATGGTAAAGTGCATTTCACTTAAATTATAAAAGTGAAACACTGTTAAATAACTTTAATATTTTATTTTAAGTTATTTTTTGCATGCAACTTTAATTTATAAAGTAACTTCATTGTAAAAGTGATTCCCACTTATTCTATAAAAGTGGGTCACATGATAAGTAACTTTTTTGTAAAAATGAGTTTATAAGTGTAATATCCCCCAACTTAACTAAGGCCCATTACTGATGGAATACACATAAATTTGAAATTTCTAATCTTGTAGCTTACCAGCTACAGGAATACACATAGATTTAACCATTCTGATATCATTAATTTAAATGCAACTACAACATGTGGAAATAAACATGAATGCAACTAATTAACTCCATATATAAAAGCTTATAATTATTCACTAGCTCCATGGCTTGATTCCATAGTTGTTTGATTTTTTGGTCCAATATGCAAACCAGTCGCACTCGAAAATTGCCTTCTAGCTCCACCTGAATCACATTCCAATCAATAATATGATTAGCATTAGGTACGTACTTTTTAAGCAATGATACATGGAAAAAGTTATGAATACACAAGGATGTAGGCAATGCAAGCATATATGCGACAAGACCAATCCTCTCTAGGATTTCAAATGGCCCATAGTAGCGTGTTGCCAACTTAGAACAATTTCCCAACTTCAGGAAACTGCGTCTGGATTTTACTTTCAAGAACACATGGTCACCCACTTTATACTCTTTGCGAGTTCTACATTTATCTGCACATCTTTTCTATCTGTCTTGGGTAGCCTTTAAATTTTGCTTTATCCTTACCATCTGTTCTTCCATTTCCCTAAGCAGATCTAGCCCAACCACTGTGCAGTATGCTAGGTTGTCCCAACTCAATGGCATGTTTCACTTTCTACCATAAAGTGCCTCAAATGAAATCATATTTAGAGATGTTTGATACCCATTTTTGTAAGCAAACTCTACCAAGTTAAGCTAGTCTTCCCATTTTGATGGTTTATCCATCACATACATCTTGAGAATATCTTCAATCACCCTATTTACCCTTTCAGTTTGTCCATCTGTCTCAGAGTGAAATGCTATGATAAATTTCAAACTTGTTCCAAATCCTTTATATATTCCTTTCCAAAAGTTCAATGTGAACTTGGAATATCTATCAGACACAATTGTCTTAGGTACACCATGCAACTTAGAATTTTCTCGAATGTATATTTCAACAATGTTGGTTGTCTTGTGCACTAAATTCAATGAAAAAAAATGGGCAGCTTTAGTAAGCTTGTCCACCACTACCATGATAGAATCATGTTTCTTAGTAGTCTTAGGCAACTTAGTAATGAAATCCATGTTCACAACCTTCCACTTCCACTCGGGAATGGGAAAAGGCTTTAGCAAACCAACTGGATGTCTATGCTCATCCTTGACCTTTGATATTCAAGGCATCTAGTAATAAAATTAGCAACCTTCTTTTCATACTTGGCCAACAGTATTGTTTTTTGACCGTGACAATTGTCTTCCAGTAGCCTGGTGTCCTGCATAAGGAACCTTATGCATATCTGATAATAAAAAATCTTTAAACTCATGAACATTTGGCACATAAACTCTGTGCCTATACATGAGGATTCCATCCTGTTTTAGCTCATAACCTTCCAATCTATGTTGCGGCATGCCTTGCTGTAAATTCGCCTTTATGTCCATGTACTATTGATTTGATTTTGCAACCTCTAAAATTATGTCACACAAATCTGATTTGTACAAGCTAATGATTGTAGCATGCATGTTGTGCACCCTCTTGTTGAGTGCGTCAACCACCTTGTTCTCTTTTCCTCTAATATGATTTATGTCAAAGTCATACTCACTGAGAAATTATAACCACATGCTTTGTATGACATTTAAAATTAGTTGTCCAAACAAATACTTCATATGACTATGGTCTGTTCTCAGCTCAAATATTTTACCCATGAGATTGTTGGTCATGGAGCCTGATTATGTTCCTGATTCAGAGGTCCTTGCTTTTAGCCATGTTTATACCCCATGAAGACTTTACACCCAAGAAGTATGTACACTCTTCCACGTGGGGTAGTGCAGAGGGGGGGTAGCCCCTCTACGGGGTCCAGGGGGCCTATCCCCCCGGCTGGGGGGTTCGGGGGTGAAGCCCCCGAAGGAAAAATTGCCTTGTAAATGTATATTGTAATTTCATTGTAAATCTGGACTGTTCATTATAAGGTCACAGATCTAATGGTAGAAATTATGTTAGGGTTTTTTGCCCTAGAAGGCAACCCTCTGTTATGAGGGAAATGTATTGTGGCTATGCATTATGGTGAGTATTGTATTCTGAGAGAGGAGACTGTGAGAGAAAGAAGAGGAAGTTACAACGGGTTTTGATATAGGTTGTATCCCTTCATTTGCTGGATAATAATAAAGGAAGGACCTAGCAATTTCTATGGTGGACGTAGCCCACACTGGGTGAACCACGTAAATCTGTGTCTCTCTTGTATTGTGTATCTTCTGTGTTTTGTTTCCGCATTTCTTTTATTTTATTGCTCCATGGTCCTATTTTTTTAATAGAGATAGTGTTGCCACGTCTTCAAGGCATGCACTATGGCTGCTAATTCTAAGTCATGAGTAGCATAGATCCTTTAATGCACTTTTAACTTACTTTATTTGTAGCACACCACATGCCCATTCGGACTAAGGAATCCATCGAGCCCTTCCTTTCATGCATCCGTGCACACAACAAAGTCTTCATCTGAATCAACAATTCTCAAAATTGGCGCACTTGTCAACAAACTCTTTCAAGTGCTGAAAACTCCTTACACAATCCGGAGTCCATTCAAATCACACACCTTTCTTTTGCAAGGATGTGATTGGATCCGCAATCTTTGAGAAGCCTCCAATAAACCTTCTGTAATAACCTACAAGTCCCATGAAAGACCTCACCTATGTGACATTTCTAGGTGTCGGCCATTCCTCAATGGATTTTATCTTTTCCAGATCCATAAATATTCCTTCCTTGGAAATGATATGACCCAAATAATGAATCTGTCGCTGGTAAAATGAGCACTTTATCAACTTTGCATACAACTAATGCTCCCTCAAAACTTGCAAGACCATCCTCAAGTGTTGTTCGTTCTCTTCTTCATACTTTGAGTAAATAAGTATGTCATCCAAAAATACAATGAAAAACTTATCTAAGTAATTTCTAAAAACTCCATTCATTAAACACATGAAGACAACTGGTGCATTTAATAACCTGAAAGGAACCACTATGAACTCATAATGTTTGTACCTCATTCTGAAAGCAGTCTTGTTGATGTCTTCTTCCTTAATTCTCACTTGGTGATATACAGATCTAAGATCAATCTTTAAAAATATCTGTGCACCCCTCGATTGATCAAATAGGTCATCTATCATTGGCAAATGATACTTTTTCTTTATTGTTACTTTTTTCAACAACCTGAAGTCGATACAAATTCTCAGTGTACCATCCTTTTTCTTTACGAACAATACAGGGGCACCCCAAGGCGACACACTTGGGTGTATATACCCCTTCTTCAAAAGCTCTTCAAGTTTCATCTGCAATTCCTTTAGCTCTGGTGTACTCGTCCTATAAGGAGCCTTGGATATAGGTGTTTCTCCAGGCATTAGATTTATAGCGAAATAAATATCTATTTTCGATGGCAAACCCGATATCTCTTTAAAGACATCCTCAAACTCTTTCAGTACTACACAGTCTTCAACACTTGGCACTTTATCCTTAGGTTCCTCCTCCATGCGTCTTGCAAACCCTTGGCATATTTTCCTATAGATTGTATTTAACTAGAAAGCTGAAACTTCTCTGATAGTTATGGCTCTTGTAATTCCTTGAACAATTCTTAAGTTTCCTTCCTCATCCAAGCAAATAAATACCTTATTGTAACAGTCTGGAACAACATGATGTTGGTCCAACCAATCCATACCAATGATGCAATCATAAGAACCCAAAGGTATGATATTCAAATCAACTTTAGTGCGCAGTCAATTCATTTCCATTGGACATGCCTTAACCATCTCATTAATTTTCCATTTTACCCATGTAGCTAACTCCACCAACCATGGTTTTCCAAGCTTTCTTCTTGACAATTGGAATCTTTCCACCATCTTACGATCTAGATAACTATGAATAGCTACTGAATCAATTAAAATAAAAATGGGTTGGTCATTAATCTTACCTTCTACTTCAATCATGTGCAACTAAAACTCAGCTTGTTTTTTATCCAGGGCTGCATAAATCCTAGGTACTTTTTTCCCCATGTCTTCAACTATCGTAGCTTGTTGTACACTGTGCACAGTTCTCACTTTTTCACCTCTTTGAGGAAAATCTCTGTGCATATGATCTCCACCACAACCCCAACATTGAATAGGTTGTTTCCTTGGTTTTTTCCCCATTGTCTCTGTCATTCTGGGCTCATTTGGAGTTGGTTTTCCTTGCACAACATTTTTGAAAAATGGTGGTTTAGACCCCTTCTTACTTTGTTCCACCTTTCTTTTCATATTGTCTTCCCAAGCCTTTTGGAAAGTAGTTCTTCCCCTTTGTTGATCATAAATACACTTAGTGTCCCTTATAGTTTCCTCCAATGTCTTGGGGTCATCATATTGTATCTTGTCACTGATAAATGATGGAAGCCCACTTAGGTACCTCTAAATTTTAACTTGTTCATCCTTGATGAATGTGACATATTTCAACAACTCTAAGAATCTTCTTTCATACTCATTTGTTGTCATACTCCCAAGCTTGAGTTCAAAGAACTCCTTCATTTTCTTGTCATAGTATCGCTTGGTTAATTATTTCTTTTGAAAATACCTCTTGACTCCCTCCAAGTAACCTTCTTCTCATCAATGTGTTTCACTTGCACGAAATGATCCCACCACATTGATGCTTTTCCTTTTAGTCGATAGATGGAAATTCTCCCTTCTTCCTACGCAGAATAATTATGCAGTTGGAAGTAATTCCTCATACCCAGTAGAAAATTCTACACATATTCATCCTTCTTGTGCTCACCGTCAAAAGTAGGAGGCTTTATCTTATTCATTTCTCCTTGTAGCTTGTCCACCCCAATCCTTCTCTTATGTTTTCTGATAGGAGATGGACTTGAGCTACTGCGTACTTTCCTAAATAAATGCTTTGGTGAGTGAGGGTGATGCCTATCATCACTTATTGTTTCTCTTCTTTTGTCAGCATGAGACTTACAACTTCTTGACCTACTTGTCTCTGTCTCCTTATCCATTTTCTTTTCTGTTTTTTCCAAGCTTTGCATCAACTTAATATTGAAGTCATCTTGTTGCTCCTTGGCTTTCATAAGCCTTTCATTATTAGCTTTATAGCCTTGGATAAATTTTTGCAATCCCTTTATGGTTTCTACCAAGTTAATGCGCTCCTCCTTGGATTCTGTAGCATCAACACCCAAACTGACATACATATCCCCAAATTCATCATCTTGGCTATAAGCTCTCTATGCATCTTCCATGCCTTTTGAATTTCTTCATTGATTTTGTCCTTCTCTAATCGTTGTAAATTATGCAAAATGTGTAGGAAATAATATTTGTTAGATGAATTCATGAGATACTTCATGAAAACTCTACACCATTTTGTCAGAATCCTTTCTTCTGAAGCCCATGCGTGCACTGGTATTCAACACATACCAACATGCAATGTCAATATTTAACATATACACTGTGTATCAGTATTGTGCATGCACCACAAATTTTGTTCCATGCAACCACAAATTTTTAGTGCACACACCCATGCACCATTTTTTACTGTGCATTTCCAGCATTGCACCCCACAACGTTCAAAATTTAGTGTGCACACTTGCACATTCTTATTTTAGGTGCACCATGTCTGCGTTATAATTCCAAATTAGGCCACTTATTAGTCCAAAATTTTCCTTAAATAGAAACTCTGCTCATGCAGGCTCAGTGTTGAAATTGTAGATCTGATAGCAATTTGTAACATCCCCATTACCAAACAACTCTAATACCAATTTGTAACATCCTCATTACCAAACAACTCTAATACCACAATGTAACATCCCCATTACCAAACTGCTTCTGACACCATACTATAACATTACCCAACTTACTACTGAATAATGCTATTCCAAAATCTAGTGCACGAATTCTATTCTATAACATCAGTCTGCGCATAATTACTTGAAGTAACGTGCTCAACCCCAAGCTAAGTTTCGCCACCCAAACTTTCCTCTTTTGACACAACTTATAACAACGGAAGTAACTCAAAACAAATACACACACAAACATAGTGAGCACACAACTTTACTGTGCACATAATCCACTCTGAACATGTTATTTATGTTGCATGCACAACCATTTTAGCATCATATGCCGGTCATATGTCATTTCTACTGCATCCATTGATTGCTTCCTTGTGCGCGCAAGCGAATCCAGGCTCATTTGTGCACAAATTATTTTCCTGCATGCACAACCATTCTAACTTCACCTCAAAGACTCATGACCATTATCATAAGGTTAACTTAACATGAAA
The DNA here is from genome assembly GCA_009831015.1 of Picea engelmannii. NCBI lineage: Eukaryota > Viridiplantae > Streptophyta > Pinopsida > Pinales > Pinaceae > Picea > Picea engelmannii. Next base: position 78,103 of record ML796510.1, on the reverse strand, counting down.
CTAACAACAATTTTCATAATCATGCACGACTACAAATACTAAATATCAGTATCACACTTACATATGCAAGCAACATTATACAAAATAACAATAATTACTTATATGCAACAACATACAAGAATTAAACCCATAATAAACATAGATAATTAAGCACACAGTAAATGAGACAAACACATAAAGACACTTATCTTTTATGAAAGGTCACCAACTGCACGTAGAACTTAGACGTTCCTCCCAACCATAGACTTTGTTGCTCGTAAAATTTCAGCAATAGGTTACCCCTGAGCTGGAGATTAAATCCACCAAGGAAAAAGGGTTCCCAATGTCAAGCTAAGGTCTGATAATCAACATAATGATTTAGTCCAAGGTGCCCGTTGCTGCAACTATTCTATAGTCTCTCATTCTCCACATGCATGTTACACCCAAGGAAGTGTGTCCCTTGTCTTCTCAATAGTCCTTTGGCTGCCCCACTTCCCTTCCAGGGTTCCAGCAACAGGATGAAAAATAAGTCTCAGAGCCCTGCAACTAATGCCCAACGCACCAGGGAACAATTCCCAGCAAAAATCTCACTTGGAGAAAATGCTCACGAGCCTAACAACCTGCCTCTTCGACAACAAATCTCTCACCTAGAGAGAATGCTCACGAGCCTAACAACCCTCCTCTTCGAAAAAAAATAATCTTATTACAATACAAAAAAAAAACCCTTACAAATTTTCTCTACAAATAAAGTAATAGTTGTCCTCTCTTAGATGGTCCGACCCCTTCTGCACCTGAGAAAAATGAATGAATATTCCCCAACAATGAGTTTCCTCCTTTTTTTTTGAAATACACTTAAGCCAACAATATATATTGCATGCCTTAAACTGGACACTTGTCACATTTAGAAGTAGCTTTAGCCATTTGGTGACCAATTCCCTTCCATTAGGAACTTAGGATAAATAAATATCCATAACTTACGCTTTTCATAAATATTAATAAAATATTCGCCATGACTTAAGTCCCCCCCACCCTTTTCCCTTTTCAGTGGAGTTAGCCCCTCGTCTTTTTTCATTTGATCTATCTGCACGAAACGATGTGATATTATTAAAAACTTGAGTGTGATTACATTTTACATGGATAGGTGCACTATCCTATTTTCATCCTGGCTCACCAGCCACAACCCATTTCAAGTGGGGCTAGGATTTCAACCATTGGGTCCCATTGATGTCACACTGCCCCTTGCGACCACACAGGCATAATCTTCCCATGTTCAGTCAGATGTCGACAAAGCCACAAAGTTTATTGAATGGATTCAACACATCTTCCAATAGGTCCATGATATTTTGTAGAAATCCAATGCTAAGTACAAGGAGCACCATGATCAACACTAGGTGCCACACAAGTTTCAGGTGGAAGACAAGGATTGGTTGCATTTGCAGAAGGAGCACCTTATGGGACCCCATTGGAAGTTTCATCCACTTTTTTATGGTCCTTACACCATCACCAAGGCTGTGGGTGACAATTATTTTGAGGTAAGTATTCCCACCTTCCATAGCTTGCACCCAGTGTTCAATGTGGACCTCCTTCGGCCATACTTTCCACCATTATTGGACACATTAGAGATAGAAGAGTAGTTGACACCGACAGAGCTCAACCATGATTGTATGGAATAGGAAAACATTGACCATATTGTGAAAACATATGTTAATGGAACTCGCCAACTAAGGATCCAGTTTTATCGGGTTGTCAAAGCAGGGAAGCTCCTACACCAAGGCAAGTGGCTCACCTAGGGCCAAGTTCAACAAAAGTTTCCCCATATGATGGGGGAACTCAAAAAAATGGAGACCATTTCTTCCTAATGGGGGAGGATTATCCAAGTAGATATTAGTGGCCACCCACCTATTCCACTGGCTCAAAGCCCAATTTCACTATGCAAACTTTTGAGAATTTGGAACATCAGTTATGTTATTCATTATGGAAGTAAGATTGTTTCTTGTTAGATGTTAAATACGGGTCTATACGAGTCTTTACCACTCAAAAATCAAGTTTTCAGAAGCCAAATTCATCATATGTTTTTTTTTTCATGCTTAAATCTCCTTACAATTTTTTTTGTCATGCTTAAATCCCCTCCGTTATATTTCTGATAGCGTCAATAAAAATTGTTGAAAAGTAATATGGATACTCAGACTGTGTGCCTGCAGACTTGTAATCAACCATGATTTTTGCTACTTGGGTTGAAAATTAACATCTCCAACATGTGCGTCTGTATGGAGTAATGTTCTCCCAGCTATGACCTTCTTGGTGGCTTTCCTTTTTAATCAAACCGCATTGTTCCCTCCAAATCATATCTTTTGTCGAGATTGTTTCTTCAGATGATAGTGTTTCTTTTATATTACAAATACAAAGCAAGGCACGAGCACGCGAGGAGGAAAGGAAAGACGCACCCCGTGAGGAGACCTACAGAAACTCGGTGAAGTCATTGAGGGGTTGTTTTTTTTTTCTTTCAGTAAATTTCAATTCTCGTTGCCATGGAAACCCTAATATTCAATTAGGAAATAAGTAACGATGAAATATTTCAAAATTTAGTTGAATTAAACTTCGACCCCTAATTTCAAAGTGAGGATGCCACAATGCCATTTAATTATAATGCCACGTTTCCTGAACTAAACCCAATCGATAGGTTTAAAGGTAGAATCTATGTTTCTGCACGTTCCAATTCTAAAAAGGGATATATAACATATTTTACAGGATGGATAGAGAAAACAAAAAAATTCATAAACGCATACAAAGGTCAAGCAAATATATCTTCTAGAAGAGAGGGAAGAATCTAATAAAATGAAGAATATCAATACACCATATGGCAATTACTTCATCTATATCAAAGTAAAGTTGAGATTATAGAATTAAATGAATATTCACAATTCCATCCTAGAAATTTACTCAATTGTTCTCACTAACCCTAAAAATTTACTCAGTTCAAGGAAAGAAATGGCCACATCTCATGAGGTGACAGAAGGATTAATCAATTGTTCTCACTAAGCCAATCCATGGGCAAGACTTAATTCCAAGAGTCATCCATGGATGTGCTGACATAAATCAAAATTTATAAGCCATTTCTGGATAACAAATGGTAGACATGGTATTCAAACTTCTGTATTTTCCTTAAAGTAAAATCGAGTTTAAGTAACTAAATCTTAGAATTCTAAAGGTGTTGAGGCATTGATCCACAAATTTACAAGGATGATGAGATAGTTATTGCCTTGAGGATAATTCTCCTCTAACACAGTACCACATGAGTATTGTTTTGCCTATAAATAACTACAAAAAACATTACAAAAGACCTAGTTTCCTTTAACTAGTCATTAGATGTTTGAACACCATCTATAAGAAACCTTGTCCACAGATGGAAGAAATAATCTACTGAATATTGTAACATCTATAAAAAAAAATTACCTCGTTCACGGATAGAAGAAATAATCTACTGAATATTGTAACATCTATAAAAAAAAAATTAAATTGATATTTATCATTTGCATAATATTACTTCATATAATTGATCAGATTGCACATTTCATCAACCCATCTTACACTTTTCCTTTTCAGCTATATATCAACGTATCTCTTCCCATATATAATGGACAAATGAACAATAAACTTATGGACTCTTGGATCCAAATCTACATGTTTGTTTTCAAGCATGTCTTACAAACCAATCCTATTTTCAGTGACTTACAAACCATATGATAACTCAATGTTTGTTAACCCTACATCTGTAGTTATTGGCTACCACGTAGCCTTGTTTTAATAGTATTGTGTTTATTCTCATTTGAAAAGATACGTATTCAATATACAAAATACATTTTAAAATCATGTACTCTTCTTCAATGATGTTTTCATAAAAAAAAAATGTGTGTATATATTCTTATTGAATTAAATTTACATTAATATTGTAGTTAAATTATACTAAATCCAAATCCATATCCATAGATTATATGTAACATTCTAATAATATATTAAATTCATATACATGTAACTCTTTAATAATATATTAAATCCATATATTGCATGTATGACTCTAACAATGTTGTGTCTATTCTATGTTAAATATATTAGATCCCTACATTGCATGTACAAAGATAGAATTTATTTCAATCCATTTTAATACAAGAATTGCAGATATTTTTCCATTGGACTAATTCTAATCTAATAAAAGTTAATTGGTACCCCTTCTCTAAGGAAATAATGTTAATATGTATTCATAGTACGAATAAAATACAACAATAGTAATCCCTCGCCGTGTGGGATTAGTTGATTTCCTCAGTTACTTTGAAACATTTTCTTGTTGTCATCTTGGACCAAAAGAGTTTGTTGAAATGGTGTTTAAAGACAATGGAGTGATAGAGGAAAAACAATTTTTTGGTATTGGATTATATGCAGGTGAAACACTTCTGTTGTTTGAATTTAAATAAATTGATGCAACACTAGTATTAATATTTGAATGTAAATGGATGGTATCTATAAAGGGGGGTTGACTAACTTTTAGAAGATTGGGTTCTTTGTTGGTGAGTAACATGATAACTTCAGACATGGAAGGACGTAGTATTGCAGATGTTTGCGTGCAAAGGAGAGCTATGTGAACAACCTGAAATACCTCCTCTTGGTAGTTTTCTTGGATGTTGGGATCAATTATGCTTGAAATGGTGCTTGATAGATGACATTTCCAAACCTGCACCATACATATAATACAGTCTGAATATTATTACAATTATTTTAAGAAGAAATGAATATTGTGTATATGAAGAAGAAATTACCATTGTTAAGAGAGATGGTGTGTCATTGGTGTGCATAGGTGTTTTATTCCTTCTGCCACTAATAATCTCAAGGACTAACACCCCAAAAGCATAAACATCAACCTTTTCTGTCAAATGGCCATGAACAAGATATTCTGGAGCCATGTAACCTCTGTGAAAACAAAAAACAATCGTCAGCAAAATTTCAAATAAGAGTATTATTTTTAATTATTAATTTATTTCTCACCGAGTTCCAATGATTCTCGTGCTAAGATGAGTTTCATCTTCTAAGAAGTGTCTAACCAACCCAAAATCTGCAATTTTAGGCTTGAAATGGTGATCTAGTAGAATATTGCTAGCTTTTATGTCTCGATGGATGATGCGTATGTCTGATTCTTGGTGGAGATAAGCTAGCCCACTTGCAATTCCTAATATAATCTCAAACCTCCTTCGCCAATCCAATATGTTTCCCAAGTTTTCACCTATTGAAAAGTAGAATTCTATCTCAAATAACTTAAATATAAATAAGAAAACAATAATGCTTAGCATATAAATATTGATTATAACAAAAATCAATTTATAGAGATAAGAAATATTACTGAATAAAAAGTGATCAAGACTCTTGTTGGGAATATATTCATAGACTAAGAGCTTGTCTGGGCCATCCACACTACACCCAAGAAGTTTGACAAGGTTTTTATGTTGAACACAACTTATTAGATCCACTTCATTGAAGAACTC
>ML796510.1:55150-72543 GCA_009831015.1 Picea engelmannii | reverse complement strand
TACTTACTGTGAGAATCAACACACAATTAAATTACAAACGATTTGTATAGCTCAAGTTAGGTTCTAAATGAGTCTTAAAAATTGCATTCACTAGCACAAAATACTAAGATTGAGTATTTGGGAATGTCCCCTACTTCTATAATTTAGTAATTTAGTCATCCTTTAGTGTGCTACTAGGTATAACAATTCAATCTAGAACAAAAGGATTGCACTTAAGTGCTCATATGATCTGCATGTATTTTCTACTGCGACAATTATGGGATGAAAAAACAATGAAAGGCATTGTAAATACACTCAAATATTATGTAAAAACCTCAAAAGTAAACAAAACAAGAAGATACACCTCCTACGTTCACATGTGTGTCTACATGAATGTATCTAGTGCCTACCCTAAATCCATCCCTACCAACTATCAAAATGTGGAATGGATTCAAACCCTGGATTATGAGAACATAACATTTATCTACATAAAGTTCCATAGGCATGGCCATTTGTTCTGAGACTACACGAAAAATGAGGCTAATAGTAAATATAAATCACTAGATACAAAATATGAGGAGGGGTTTCAAAATGTCCAAGGAAAACAAAAAAACAAACAAAACAATAGCTCAAGCCCACATGCCAATAGACCACAGAGAAAAATTATATTTGAGGCATTATAGTTGGAATTAATCCTTCCTCAAAATGAGGGAAACCTAGAAGAGGAGTAGATAGCAGGCGTCACATGATAGAAGGAGGTCATTCCTACAAACTTAAGGCAAACACTACCCACCCCTAGCAACAGACTTGGAAATCAGAAGAAGAAGAAAAAAAGAGGCAGGTCATGTAGTTCCCATGCAAATACAAACTAAGTAAGACAAATTCATGGAGGAATCAATCTCATAAATTGAGGACAAAGAGGACTATGATGACCCATAAGAAGATACAAAGATAGCCAATATTATCACACTCCCACTCAAAGAACAACTTGAGCAAGAAATGTTAGAGGCTAGCATCATTTATCCTAGTCAAAGTGCTTTCTCTTCACTAGTAATGATAATTTACAAAAAGGAAGGTTCATGGCATATGTGTCTAAATTATAGAGAGATCAACAAAATGACCATTAAAAATAAGTTTTCTATTCCATCCATTGATCAATTATTAGATAAATTTGCAGGAGAAATTTTATTTACCAAGTTGGATCTCCATTCTACATATCATCAAATCAAAATGAGGCAAGAAGACATCCCCAAAACAACCTTTAGAACACATGAAGGCCATTTTGAGTTTTTGGTGATTCAATTTGGCCTCACGAATGGACCTTCCACATTTCAAAGCTTGATGAATTCTATTTTCAAACCCTTCCTTAGAAAATTTGTGTTAGTATTTTTTGATGATATACTAATCTACAACAAATATTGGGAAGAGCATGCACAACATATTGACACAATCTTCAAAGTATTGGAATAGAAAAAACTATATTCAAAGCCTTCCAAGTGTTCCTTTGAGGTTTAGGAAGTGGAATATTTGGGTCATATTGTATCTCATGAAGCTGTCAAAGTGGACCCTAACAAAATGAAATCTATGATGGAATGGATATTTCCAAAAACCCTAAATAATATTAAAGGATTCTTAAGATTTACAGGCTATTACACAAGTTCTTCAATAATTATGGTCAAACATTAGCACCTCTAATAGTGTTATTAAAAAAGGAGGAATTTTCTTGTACTCAAGAAGCAAACAAAACTTTTGAAAAACTTGGGGATATGCTTACAACTCCAATCCTAGCCATGCTCGACTTCACAAAAACCTTTATTGTGGAGTATAATGCCTCAAGGGATGGCAATGGTTCCATTTTGATGCGAGAAGGATATGCCATTTCCTTTGATATCCACCAAATTAAAGGAAATAACTTACTCAAACCCATTTATGAAAAGGAAATATTGGTTATATTGGATGTAGTTAATAAATGGCACCCCTACCTAATAGGAAGACACTTCAAGGTAAAAGATCATGATAGTTTGAGTTACTTCTTGGAACAACAATTATCTTCAAAAGAGAAACAAAAATTGGTTACAAATATTCTAGGGTATGACTTTGAAATTATCTACGAAAAAGGGAAAAAAATGTGGTGGAAGATGCACTTTCAAGGAAAGAAGAATACATAGAGAGGTTACTTTGTGCTATTTCCATTCTACAATCTAATTGGGTGGAGGAAGCAAAGATAGAATTGAAGCAAGATAAAAATATATGCAAGATCATTTAACAATTACAAGAGGACCAAAGCACATTATATAAATTTGTGTGGGATAATGATTCATTGTGGTATTATGATCACTACTATTTGTGTAAGAATTTTCAACTCAAACAAAAGGTCCTTTTGTAATTGCACACTTCTTGTATAGGAGGACATTTAGGGTTCCTGAAAAATTACCATATGATCAAGAAGTATTTTTTATGGGAAGGTCTTAAAATTTATTTTCAAACGTGTGTGTTTGAATGTTTGGTTTGTCAACAGAATAAGGGAGAGACAATCAAGATCCCAAGTATCCTACTACCAGTAGCCATACCAAGTCAACATTGGGAAGAGGTCTGAATTGATTTTATTGCAGTTCTACCCAAGTATGAAGGAAATAATGTCATCTTGGTAGAGGTGGGTTGACTCACAAAATATGCCCATTTTTCTCTCTTTTATCATCCTTTTAAAGAAATTACAATAGCTACAACATTCATGAAAATAGTTCAGAAGCTACATGAAATCCCCATGATTTTTGTAAGTGATATAGATCCAATTTTCACTATTAATTTTTGGACTAAATTATTTTCTTGTTTGGGTACTCAATTAGATCACATCTCCTCTTACCATCCTCAATCCGATCGGAAAACTGAGATTATGAATAAATTCTTAGAAGGGTATCTTTGTTTCCTTGCATTTGATAAAGAAAAATAATGCATTAAGTGGTTACCCTTGGGATAATGGTAGTACAACACATCCTTTCATAATTCATCAAATATGTCCTCATTTATGGCACTTTATGGTTATCATCCTCCATCCATGACATCACCCTTGAGAGGGAAAGCAGAGGTTCAAGCAACGGAGGACCACATAGAGCACCAACAAGAGGTTCTTAAACTATTGAAGGACAACTTGGTTATAGCACAAAATAGGATGAAACAACAAGCATATCAACATCATAGTGAAAGGGAATTTGAAGTGGGGGATTGCTTATTTCTAAGGCTACAACCATACAACCAAATTTACCTCATGTCACAAAAGAAGGACATAAAATTATCACCCAAGTACTATGGTCCGTACAAGGTGTTGTAGAGCATTGGAAGTATGGCTTACATATTGGAGTTGCCTCTGTGTTCACGTGTACAGCTAGTAGTCTTCCATGTTTCTTTCTTAAAGAAGGTAAGAAATGACAATATCCCAGTTCAAACTATTTTACTATAGATTAATGAATGAGGGGAAATCAAACTAGAAACAAAAGAAATACTTGACACAAAGATCAAGCTACTATGAAATTAAGCAATTACTAAGTGTTGGGATGTTATATTCTTTGCAGTAGAAACTCAGTCAACCAATTGACTAGTCAAGGATGATCAAATCGATGATAGATCGAATGAACAGTTAAGTCAAGTTGATGTCCAATGGGCTAGCCGACTAGAGGTCAAAAGGTGGTCGATTGGTAGATGACTAGTGGTCAAAACTAGAGACAGAATCCCAAGAATTACAGGATATCAACCTATCATCTTCATGGATCTACAACATTTTTGGGTGCCAAAAATTAGGGGTTTTATATAGAAGATACCTATAATTATGGAATTATGTAAGATTTTCAAAAGAGAGAAAGAAGGAAAAAATGTCTACTGGTCATGAAGAGGAAGCAAAATGGATATAGAGTTTTTCTTGTAATTGAGCAAGGGAGTAAGATGATGAATTGGTATTAGGTGTGGATCAAGGTTAATCATGTAACTATTTATTCGATGAATGAATAAGACAACATAAGAGCAAGAGTTTCTCAAGTATTACTAGTTTTCGTGGTTAAGGGTTTCCATGGAAAATCTTAGTCTATTGTATGTGATTGCCATTGTTTTACTTTCTGTTTCTAATTTTGTCTTTTCTCTCGTGTTAAGTTTAGCTTCCCTACATTTGGTATCAGAGAAAGGTTGAGAATATCTTGTATCTAAGAATATTTGAATAAGAGTAGATCTTGGCTTTAGGGGGACGCCTTTGTCACTGAGGGTTCAACTCGTTCTTGGATTAATACTAAACCTAGGTCCAGTGGGAGATATAAGGCAGTGATTTCTTCTTGAAAGAATGGCAAGTAGTTCTAGGATCGAGATTGAGAAGTTTAATAGCCAGAATTTTGAGTCATGGAAACTTAAAATGGAAGATATCCTTATAGATTGAGAACAATGGGTCATTGTATATCCTGGAACAATTCCCATGGGCATGTCAAAGGAATTTTGGGAGTAATTTGAAATAAAGGCAAGGGGTACAATTCTATTTTGTCTTATGGATTTGGTATTGTTGAATTTCTAGGGTGAAGAAACTGCAAAGAAATTGTGGGATAAGTTGGGGAACTTGTACCGATAGAAATCCCTGGCAAACAAGTAGTTTCTTAGGAACAAATTGTACCTTCTAAGGATGAGTGATGGTAACTCAGTAACAGAGAACCTGAATGCATTCAATATTTTGATAACTCAACTATTGTTGTGGATATTAAAATCACCGAGGAGGAGAAATGTATCGGTTTGTTGTGTTCTTTTCCAGAATCATGGGATAGCTTAGTCATGGCTATTGGGAGTAATTTAACTACATTAATGCTTGAAGATGTGGTTCCATCTCTGATGTCAAAGGAGATGAGGTGGAAGAACATGGAAGGATCGACTAAGGATTCCTTGATGGTGAGAGGTCAATCGATCAATAAAGGAAAAGCTAAGTTCTATGGTAGAAAGACTAACCTATCTAAGGATAGATCTAAATCCCTAGTTTAGTTGACAAGAAAATTCTAGAATTGTGGGAAAGTTGGGCATTACAAAAGGGAATGCAAGTCAAAAGTTGTTGACAAAATTCAAGTATTCGACAAGAAGAGGTCGACTAAAAGAAATAATTCTCTAGACGGAGGAGGAGACGTGTATTTGGGGTCAACCAATACATAGTTAGATCATGATGTTTAGTTGATCGACTCAAGTGCATCCTTTCATATGACACCTCACATGGAATGGTTCTATTAATAAGAGAAGTATGAAGGAGGATATGTATTCTTGGGATATGATTCAACAACCAAGATTGTTGGATGAGATAGAGTCCAACTGGTGCTAAAGGATGGGAGGAGTAGAACCCTTCTAGGTGTGCTACATATTCTAGGTTTGGAAAGAAATATAATATTTTATACAAAATGAGTGATGCAGGTGTGCATAGTGTATTTTAGAAGGATTCATGTAAAATGGTCTAGGGAGAGATGGTCTTGATGAGAGGAGCTCAGACTGGAACCATGTACAAGTTGTTTTGGAATGTCAACTCGACTGGATGCAACAATACAATTGTTCCTAAGACTGACTCGATTGTTCCTCGTATGATCGACCATACCATGTTATGGCACCAAGCCCAACAATGATAAATTTGTTCCAAGTAACAGTGGGGCTGAATGTGTGCAAGAATAGATTGCGCAGTAAGATGGGTAGGTACAGAGATAAGAGAACCTCACAATTTTAATGACATAAATGATCTAGACGAATTCCTAACAAGATATGGAGATGAGGTACTAGAAAACCAGAGGATCTTAACTCTAGACATAACACTCAAGGAAACACCTGCAAGATGGTGGGGTGCACACAAAGGGACAATCAATGAATGGTACCAATGTAAGCGATTACTGTGCATCAGATTTGGCGAGAACAGGGAAGAAATCAATTGCAGAGATATGATGGACATGGGACACCAACAGAACACTTGGAGAAATACAGAACCCTATGGAGAATGACACCACCAGAAGAATGGTCTCATCACTTTATTCACACATTGGAAGGAATCCCAACAAACAGGTATGTAGACCAGGAATTGTGCAGAGGTATTGTAGAATGGACAACATTACAACATAATTTTATAGTCACTTTCTCATTTGAGCATGAGAACCCCAACATGGATTCATCACTCAAACAAATCAAAGGGATAATATTCATTCAATAACTGTAGGTTGAACTTATAACAGAGTACCAACAACAAAATAGACAGACGGTGAAAGAATTATTGTCATGCTACCATGTGCAAGAAGAAGCCACAAAGGAAGATGACCCACACAACATTCATATTACATAAATAGAAGGAGAAAGAGAGGTGGAAGGTCCATCTATGGAATCATAAGTATTTGTTGTGACAATCAAGGTGAATAAAGTCAACATTGGGACAATTGAGAATCCCAAAATGGTCAGCATTGGAGTTTACTGGGATGAACAAACAGTAGAATGAATAATAGAGTGGATGTGCGAGTACAGTGACCTATTCCGAACAACTTTTACAGAGAAGAAAGACATATCAGGAGAGCTAGGAGAGATGAAGATACCTCTCAAACCTGAGGCTAGGTCTGTCAGACAGAGACCTTATAAACTAATCCCAATATATAAGCAGAAAGTAAAAGCAGAAATTGACAAAATGTTAGAAGTTGGAATCATAGAACCAATAGAAGAATCTAAATGGGTAAGCCCTATGGTAGTTCAAGAGAAGAAGCAAGGAGGCATAAGGATCTATGTAGATCTCAGGAAGTTGAATGATGCTTTCCTGCATGACCCGTTTCCCACCCCATTCACAGATGAGGTATTAGAGAATGTAGGAGGCCAGGAAGCATACTTATTCACATATGGATTCTCATGCTACCATCAGATCAAGATAGCTCCAGAAGACAAGTACAAGACCACATTTTCCACATAATGGGGATCCTACTAGTACACAGTCATGCCTTTTGGACTGAAGAATGAACCAACAATATTCTCAAGAGTAGTCATAACTACATTCAAAAAATTCATCCATCGGTTTTTAGAAGTTTATCTAGATGATTGGACAGTCTACAGTGTCTTGAAAGATCATGTAGAGGTATTAAGGCTGATGTTGGAAAGATGCAGGCAATGTCAAATATCATTAAATATCAAGAAGTGTATCTTTGGGACACCTTTTGGGATACTATTGGGCCATATAGTGTGCAAACAAGGCTTGCTAGAAGATCCTGCCAAGATTGCAGTGATTGTCAATTTAGCACCACTAAAATCAGTGCGCTAGTTGAGAGAAACATTGGGACACACAGGCTGCTACAGGAAATTCATAAAAGGGTATGCGCAAATCATTGCGCTAGTTGAGAGAAACATTGGGACACACAGGCTGCTACAGAAAATTCATAAAAGGGTATGTGCAAATCATTGCGCTGATGGAGAAACTGTTGAGGAAAGATAGTAAATTTCAGTGGATTGAGGATTGTTAGTGAGGGTTGGACACTCTAAAAGAGAAGATGGTAACAACACCGATATTAGTATTCCCAGATTGGGAAAATACATTTCATGTGCATTTATATGCATTAGCGATAGCACTTGGAGCTATTCTGGCGCATCTAGGAGAAGGAGAGTTAGACCATCCTATAACATTTGCAAGCAGGAAACTATCAAAGTTAGAGCAGAACTACAATTCTACAAAAAGAGAAGGCTTAGCAATGGTATATGCACTGCAGAAGTTCAGACACTATCTACTTGGGGGGGGAGAATCTGTAGATGGTTATTGTTGTTTCAGGAATTTGACTTTGAAGTGATAGTCAAACTAGGGAAGTTGAATGCAGGACCTGATCACCTGTCGAGGATCGCCAATGGAGAGGAACCTACAAATTTAGAGGACAACTTCCCTAATGCGCAGTTATTTTCAGTCCAAGTAGCTGATGAATATTTTGTTGACATCACTCAATACACCACAAGAATTCAACACTGCACAGAAGAAAAATCTGGCAGTCAGAGTTGCAGACTATCAATTGATTGTAGAACACTTATACACAATGGGTGCAGACAACATCTTGAGAAGATGTGTACTAGAACATGAGAGGCCTGGGATCTTAGGCAGAGGCTCATGAGGGGATAGTTGGAGGACATTATGCAAGAAAAGCTACCACGCAGAATGTATTGTGTGCAAGACTATGGCGGTCGACCACTCACAGAGATGCAAAGGAATACTGCCAGAGATGTGATGTATGTCAAAGGGTTGGAAATCCTAATATACAGGATGAGATGCCCCTAAGACCACAAGTAACCTTGCAAGTATTCGACAAATGGGAATAGACATTGTGGGACCAATTAATCCACCATCAAATAGGTCAGGAGCAAGGTATATCATTATTGCGACAAAGTACTTAACAAGATGGGAAAAAGAAACACTAGTAAAAGATTGTAGCGCAGAGACATCAACCCACTTCCTTTTTGAGCAAGTGATCACCAGATTTGGATGCCCAAGGATTTTGATCAGTGACCAAGGCACTCACTTCATCAATAGTACTATCAAGGCTATGACTGAGGAGTTTGAAGTCTATCATCAAAAGAGTACACCATATCACCCTCAAGCAAATGGAACAGTGGAAGCCTTTAACAAGATCCAAGAGAATGCATTGACAAAGATATGCAATGTCAATAGGGACGATTGGTATTTGAATATACCAACAATATTGTGGGCATATAGGAATACATGCAAAAAGTTGACAAGGCAGACACCATTCAGGTTGGTGTATGGACAAGAAGCAGCGGTGCCATTATAATTTTTGGTACCTAGTCTGTGCATAGCAGCAATCACCAACATGACAGAACGAGGCGTCGTACAAGGAAGGCTAAGTTAGCTGATGGAGATGGAAGAAGATAGGATTCTAGTAGGATTTCACCAAGAAGTACAGAAAGCAAGGGACAAAGCTTGGCATGACAAACACATTAAAAGGAAGAGTTTCAAGGAGGGAGACCTAGTCTTGGTGTATGACAGTAAATTTATTTAGCATCCAGGAAAATTCAGAATGCATTGGTTGGGACCATATGAAGTGAAGACTGTCACAGATGGAGGAGTTGTACAGTTGAAAGATTTAGGAGGTACAAAACTCAACAGAATGATCAATGGGAGTCGATTGAAATTGTATAGGGACAGTCGACCTCCTAGTACTTAGGAAGTTACCACACAGTAAAGAGATGTGTATATAGTGTACTATAGTTGAAAAAAAAAATGAGGGGGGTGTTAACTACGCCAAACATCAGAATACTGTGCACATCAAAAACGTACTCAACGTGACGAAAATAAAATGTCCATGCGCAACGGATAAACGACATACCGCGCACTTGGAAAACTCAACGCAATGGAAAAAGGATCAACGATCAGAAAAGGAGGAAATTTGAAAAATGGTGATTACGACAGAAAGGCGCCAACTAACAGTATTTATGAAATTCAATGCAAAAGTATGAATAAAGCACAATTACATTAATCAACATTGGGGAAACTTCTCTGAGAAGCTTCACGACTCGCCTAAATAAAGGGGAAACACAGGCAACATAAGACCCATTGTGAAATCATGAAATTGCATAGAGATAAAGCACGCAGAGCCGAAGTGAGTTGACACAGGGTGAACCAATGAAGATTTAGTCAGCAAAAATCAACCACTACCCACGATGGCACCACCTAAGATGGGTGTGTCGAGCCAAGCAGGGAGGAAAACATGAAGTAGTCGGGCACCACGGGAGGCAGCAGAGGCCAGACATGAAACCAGACAACCCAAGGAATTCAATGACATCGACGCAATTCTGTCGTCGATCGAAGCTCCCATAGACCCTACGCCAATGGTGGAGGAAAGGAAGGATCAAACCACGTCGGCCATGGAAGTCGACCCAGCCAACAACGTGTAGGGACATCCCATGCATAACACAAGAAACCCATCAGAAACTGTGATGGTCGAAGGCGTCCAACAAGTAAATGGCCAAGCTACTGTGATGGTCGAAGGCGTCCTCAAGCAACGTTTTGAAAATATCTCCTGCTTTGTCATCTCTCTTTTCTTCCGCCATGGGAGGTCGCTTGGGTTGGTGAGAGCAATTTTCCTCAAGAAGAACTAGCTTGAGACCCAACTCTCTATACCCTGACATCATCGAGGACCTGCGTTGAGAAATGAAAAAGAGCAGACTGCTCTGATACCACTGATCCAGATTATTTTGAGAACGAAACGAGAAAAAAACAAAAATATAGCAGAGAACACAAAAATACAGTGAAACCCAACTTCTATTAATAAACAAGATAGAAAAACATTGTAGAACATAGACTAACAGAATGGGGTAGCTTATCTATGAAAACAAAGAGATGTTGGCTACGCTTCATTCACAATAAGATTTACATCACACTCCATTGCATTCTTAAAGGGCCTCCTTCACCTCAATTGGACATAAGGATATCTAAGAACCACTACAAATAATAAAGTGGACGATGACGACATAAATGGCGTGGTATTCCAGCTAGGCAGCCAAAGAACCCATTGGGATGACATGTGTCAACTGTTAATTGGTTGACGTGGGTTCAGAGAGGACTGATGAGGATAACCGTTGATCTCATTGGAGATTTGATGAGGAGATCTAGATTGTTTAATCCATATATAATGTCGTCGGAGGTATGGAAGGTTGGCATGGACACGTTCGACCAAGAAATGTCGACGACGACAAAGAAATCATCGACAACTAAGGAAGTTGGGCTAACAAAAATCATCGATCGATGAAAGGAAAAGGTGAAACATCCAATGTTGATCTCGAGGGTCACATCTATGAGTCGTGGAAACCGTTGGGACCCAGGCGACAATCTCTGCATCAAAGGATATTGTTGACGTACTCTGAGCCATCGAGACGGAGAGTTGAGAGTTGTGGGATTTGGGGGGGGGGGGGGNCGTCGTCGGAGTTTTGGGATTGTGAGAGTGATTCATGGGATAAGAAAAAGGTCAACAACGACAAAAGGTGGGCCAAAGGATCAGGCCGTAGATCTAACGTTTCACTGCCATGTCAGATGGCACGAGTAATAAGTGGCCCATGGATGCCACATGGTAATGATTTGGTCATTGACCAATGATGGCCCAAGAAACTTCAAGAAGCCATAAATTCCGATTCAGAGCTCAATTTTGGGCAAAATTACAGTCGTTGGAAAGCTCTTGACGAGCAGAAGATGATGGTCCTATAAAAAGGAGATTCATAGATGGATTAAGGGAACACAATTTTAGTACCCCCTTCCCTTAAAAGTTGATTAGGGGGTTGGGTGTGTTATAATCGTGTCCAAATTTTGTGAAATGGTTCCTTTAATGGTGATTTAAGCAAAAGGACTTTGCATAAAATTATATTGGATAGTGAACCATGGTTGGATGCACCTATTGGATTATGAACATATTGCCTTCTTGTGTGGGTTTTGGTTTGAACATAAGCATGTGTTGGCTTCTTTCCCAAGGGAAAACTTGCAAATTTTTTTCAAGGTTAAAAATGAAAGAACCACAAACCTAATTGGTGCAAGGACTAGGTGACAAATCTCTAGTGGTTGACACCAAAGAAGGATGTAGATCTACATTTGAACATGTTGCTTTTGTAAATGGCATTGCTACACCCTCTAAAGGGTCCATTGTTGATATGAATACATCAATGACTAAGGAGTTAACTCTTCCAATAATAATTTTTCCTCCCATTTTCCCCTTTGGGAGGGTGAAGAGGAGACTTGATTCATATAATTTGCACTAGGAAAGGATCTAGTACTTTGACAAAGATAGATGATTTAATGCAATTAACATTGTTTGAGACTTTGTTAGTCTCAAATCAATCAATAAGTGGATATAAATAAAGAAGAAAATTGAAAGAAGGGTGAAAAGGGTAACTTATGAGTTGAGAGGATACTAAGGATTGATATAAATAAAGAAGAAACTTGAAAGAAGGGTGAAAAGGGTAACTTATGAGTTGAGAGGATACTAAGGATTCATAAAAAGAATGTCTTTCCTTAAATATCGTAAACAAGCAGAACCAACATGTAATTTTTGGCATGCAAAATTTGTAGGCATACATTTATTTTCATACAAAGAGTTAAAAGTGGAATATCTAACCCTAATTTGAATTCATAAATTCATACAAAAAGTTAAAAGTGGAATATCTAACGCTAATATGAATTCAATAGAGATCACTCTCACATATATATATATATTCCTTATCCAATGTTTTTAAGTTTTCTAATTTTACTTATGTATTGTTGATACAATATTTATATTATTGCATTATTTGAAAATATAATTAAAAAAAACATACACTTCAAGTAAAGAGAGAAAGTCGACTCACACGAAGGCAATTGTCTTTTATATTTTCTTTTCCAATTCAGTACGAACCCCACCAACACCACCGCAATAAAGACACCGGCAATAATCAATCCCAACATTAAGGTTAGATTAAGGCTCTTTTTCACTGCACCAAATAACAATCAACATCATTGAATTACGTTAGCAAATATCTAAGATATCAAGAGTAGCTATGTATATTCCACAATAAAGTACGATGAATGTATATATTTATATAAAAAAATATGGATAAAATGTATAAATAAATAAATGTCGAATATTTCTATAACATAGTGGGGTGAGATGTACAAAATCCGTAATGTATGTAGGTTAATTTTTTTTTATTATTATAAAACAAAAATAAAGATAATATAGATTTATAATTAAAATAAAAAAGATAAATATTAAATTACACAAACATAAATATGAGTATAAAATAAATGGATATTAAATTTTACAACCAAGTGTTAAAGATCTTGTAAGGTCCATTTTCATGTGTTACTTCATTATAATATTTAACAAAATTAAAAATAAAGTAATAATATTTTTTATGAATTAATTAATGGATTTATATAATATTTCCAAAGTATTGTATAAAGAGTAATTAGGTATATGTAGAACCATATATTATAATTGTAATGTTAATAAATAAATTCTAAAAAAATTAACCTCAATACAAATGATCAAACTTTTTTGGTATCACTTTTCGAAAGTGGAAGACGAGAATTTAATATACTTGTATCAGTGGTGGATAACCTCGACCGCACTATAGGAGATTAGCTTTAACCCGAGCCGGTCACTACTTCAATCTACACTCACTCCCGACTCTTTACTGGTGGGGGTGGATCTCGCCAATGATGAGTCTCGCAGGGGCTTAACAATGGATTGATACCATTACAGGGGCAGCACAGAGGAAGCAATTGTAACTACTCTCTTAAAGGACCCAATAAGCATGATACCATTTTGAATACCTACAACCCCCACTTTTACCCTAAGGAACTACGCTCGGAATTTAGCCACGTAGCAGTTTTTTTTTAGTCTTATAGGGGTTGACCAACAAATTCCTACTATAGGGCACGCGACGTCTGTTGTGTCATATATAGATAGATAGAATGGAACGGTTCAACCTGGATTACCTAATTCCGTCCATGGTCTGATTGCATCAGCTACTTACTTGAGCGAAGGAAAGGTCAGGGTTGGCCCGTGTCTCCCGTATTCCCAGACATGCTCAGCTCCATATATTATTTTAAAGTCAGTCAAGGGGAATTGATCCCATGAAAGATAGAGATCTTGAAATGGAAAACCACTTATATCTTCTCCAATCCTTGTTGGATTTTCAATGTTATACCAAGGGTATCTTTGAAGTCTATTGGACCAAGGTTGGGTTCAGATTCCAAACTCGTATCAGCCGACCTCTTCTTTTCATACAGTGAGAGGACCTTAGAGACGGTAACATAATCGACTTACTCAAGTTTGACAAGGGATTTTAAGGGCCTTATTGTAGAGAAAGTATACTAGGGACCTTATTAGTGGGACTCCAATCCATAGCCCTTACCGGTGGAAAGTACACCTTATCGCCAGGTAGCCCTTACCTTAGACCTAGACCCAACACTTATTTTATCTGCCATATGCCTTCTATTATAGGGGATTTTCCTTAACCTTATGACAGAATACTAGGAGAGGAAGCTATGCCCAACCCATGACTTGATCTTACAAGCAACACCACATGGATGGGGTCCATTAGCCAAGAGAGAGGAAGGTTTAGTTTCTCTTTAGCTTAGATCTTTAACTGATGGATGGCTTGCTTGGGATTTTGGTACATTAGAGAACCTCGTTGGATTGAGTGAGGACAGGCTTGAACAACTCCTAGTATTGGTTTGCTTCGCCTATTTCTAGCATGCAATCCAATAATAGTTAGTTCTTACCCTCACTTACCTTCCTTTTGCTTTGGGCCTACCATCCCTTTCAATCAGCTCAACGCTAGAAAACATAAGGACTTATATATGTAATAAACAGAGTCGTAACCTATTATTCGAAATGATGTAATAAACAGAGTCATAACCTGTTATTCGAAATGATGCAGTTCATCTTTTACTTTGAGGTAAAAAAGCAAAGAATAGAGGTGGCCCATAAAGTCAAAGTGGTCAATTATGCCAAGAGTTGTGATATGTGTCATTGGATAGGTGGACCTTCTCGATTGGATGAAATGTCTCTTAATCCAGAAGGTCTTTCCTTCCCCTTCGGGTCAAGGTCTAGGAGGTGGCCAACTACATATTATTAGTAGGGCGGTGTGGTTGGGACCCATGTGATGGCCACATTGAGTCTTTCTTGACTAACCCTTGGGATACTTGTTTGGTACATTAACCTTCCCACCCCTCCACTGCCTTTGGCACTCTGCCACTACTAGGTCACCTGGTCCTGAAGCTGCCTTAGCTGCAGTATATACCGCCTTTATTGCCTTTGCCTCTCTGTGTCTCTGCTTGAAGTGGTCCTAGAACTGGATATTCATTTATTGCTCACCCATAAGGGTGAGAAGGGATTTTTGCCGAGGGAAGCTGTTTCGGCAAGAATAGGAGGGGAAAATCACCTAAGTAAGCTCTTTCGGTGCAATTAGGAGGGGATTATCGCCAAACCAATTCAGGGTCTACTGGGGCTTCTTCTTGGCGGTTGAAAACGTCGTGTGAATTGCATTCCCAATTACATATGTCTATAAAAAGGTATGTTCCTGCCCAAGCTTCCGGGAGGGAATCATAACTTCAATGTGAATAGATATCCCTTCCTTTCAGAAGTTATGTGCGTTCAAAATAAGTCGGTGAGACACACCCCTTCGAGGGCTTAAACTTCCACTGGTACTGGTAGTGGTGCTAGTACCTATACCCTTGCTTCTGTATGCCTAAGCTACCGGTTCTTAAGCTGTTATAGATAGTTTTGGGTCCACCTCTGCTATCGTTGCTTTTCTTGCTTGCTATCGATCTAACAGAAGGTATGCTTGATTTTCTTCTAGTGGCTATGTTGTTGGATCTCTAACTGCTTGTGCTATAAGCTATGTTGATTCCTCCCCTAAAAACAGATCCCTACCCTTCTGATGTCAGTCGGTCAAGCAGGTTGGTTCTCTCCGCCCTCTTCGATCTAGCCCAGGTAAGAACATTAAGAACATTCTGGTGATTCTGTAAAGATAAGGGATCTAAGTATAGGTAGAGGTTCCCGTAGAAAGTTGATATTTTGGTACATTAGAGAAATAAAATTCCTTCCACTATATACTTTTTTAAAATTTAAAACTTAAATAAATGTTTACACCTAGATTTGATCCCTACTTAAATAAATGTTCACACTTAAACTTAAATTTGATCCCTACTTAAATCAACTTGAATAAATGTTCACACCTAAATTTATTCCATGTTCATACTTAAAATGAATCTGTACCAATATATATCCACATAATCATAAATTTATGATTAACTTTAAAACCTTTTAAATAGCAAATATTAAAGCTTAATCATAAATTCATAGAACGAGGCTTACAAATATAGATTTAAGATGGTTGAGATTTTCCCAATAAACTAAATATGTGAAAATACCTTTTGTTCCCATTGATGAACCGCCACTGGATGGACCGCTTCCACTTCTACCTGATGGACCACTACCAGTGAGGGGTGAGAGCAAAGGAACACCATCACCGTAAAACTTGTATTTCCTCAGATCAATCATGCAGTGGTCATTCACTCTAAATATTTCCTTAGTTCCTTTTGGACAGCCGCTGAAATATTCGTATTGAGCGTAGAGGCACAGACTGCACTGAGTCGTATTAAGGTCACTCCAACATTGAGCCAGAGCATAAAACCCATTCTCACTTTCTGTACCGTAACCCACCTTACTGGATCCAGCTTTATCCGTAACCCTTGTGACAAGCATGTCAAACTGCGATTGCTGAAGCGTGTCTCCAATACTGGGGTCAGTGTAATTCGAACACTGACCCCAAGCCAGTGGAGACGAGAAATTTTCTTTCAATTGCAAATACGAATAGAAGTTGTGAGTGTCATATCTCAAAAAGCATCCTTCCCCAACATAACCAATCATTCCAGAAATCTTGTGACAGTATCCACGGAGATACGTTGTAGCGTTTGAAACGCATGCCCGACAACCAGAGGCGTCCAGGTCTCCCCTGCACTGAGCACGACCGTACATCTTATCTCCATTGTCTCCATGCTGTGAAACACTGTACCCCGTTTTGTTAACATTCTCAACCAATGAATTCAGAACCACCTTCAAGTTCCTTTCCAGAGCACTTCCATTCTTGATACCATTGCCACTGCAATCGCCTATTACGTATTCAGCAGGATAAGGATCATCGAAATCAGCTAATGCTAATGTTAGTAGAAAGAGCATGAAGGACAAAGATAATTTGGATTTTGCTGTAAAAGTGAAGTGAATCATTTCTCCTGTGTAATGACAGACGCAGGAAGGGGGCAATCTGTAAATGTAATTGAAATCAATGTGAAGCTCAACATAAAAAGAATTTGCCCTCCTTTGTGTTAAAGAAGAGCCGAGTAGAGGTAATGCAGGGGCAGTTTCCTTCCCGATTGACAGTCAAGCAAATGAAAGAATTTGGGCATACAGGCTCATCAGGCAGTATGTGAGCAGGCTCACATATAATATATATGTGAGCCTGTATGTGAGCAGGCTCACATATATTAGCAGAAAAATTGTTATTAAAAATGTTTTAATGTAGTAATTTAATACTTGAGGCTTATAATAATATATTATTAGTTCCTGCCACAGCAAGGATTATAGCTATTTATTAGAAGTTAAACATAGTTGATTCCATTATTTAAAAAAAAAAAATCTCCAAAATTTTTATGAAGTTTTTAAAATTTTAGTTACTAAAATGATTTTTTTCAAATTTCAAAATCTTTTTTATATTTTTTTACATTTCAAATTATATAATTTATAGCGTATGGATTGAGATGTATGTTGTTTATTTAATTATGTTATTTTACATATAATATATGTGTACTGCTTACATATATTATATGTGAGCCTGCTCACATATATTATATGTGAGCCTGTATG
>ML796510.1:1939-33481 GCA_009831015.1 Picea engelmannii | reverse complement strand
AGACATCAGAATACTATGCGCATCAAAAATGTACTCAACGTGACGAAAATAAAATGTCCACGCGCAACGGCTAAACGACATACTGTGCACTTGGAAAACTCAACACAATGGAAAAAGGACCAACGATCAGAAAAGGAGGAAATTTGAAAAATGGTGATTACAACAGAAAGGCGCCAACTAACAGTATTTATGAAATTCAATGCAAAAGTATGAATAAAGCACAATTACATTAATCAACATTAGGGAAACTTCTCTGAGAAGCTTCACGACTCGCCTAAATAAAGGGGAAACACAGGCAACATAAGACCCATTGTGAAATTGTGAAATTGCAGAGAGATAAAGCAAGCAGAGCCGAAGTGAGTTGACACAGGGTGAACCAAGGAAGAGTTAGTCAGCAAAAATCAACCACTACCCATGATGGCACCACCAAAGATGGGTGTGTCGAGCCAAGCAGGGAGGAAAACATGAAGTAGTCAGGCACCACGGGAGGCAGCAGAGGCCGGACATGAAACCAGACAACCCAAGGAATTCAATGACATCGACGCAATTCCGTCGTCAATCGAAGCTCCCATAGACCCTACGCCAATGGTGGAGGAAAGGAAGGATCAAACCACGTTGGCCATGGAAGTCGACCCAGCCAACAGCGCGCAGGAACATCCCATGCATAACACAGGAAACCCATCAGAAATTGTGACAGTCGAAGGCGTCCAACAGGTAAATGGCCAAGCTACTGTGCAGATAGAGGCGACAATACGCAAAAAAATCAGAGTAGAAACTACGCAGCAATAGGAGGGTCTAGTAAAGGATATCACTGATCATCCAAACTCCAATGTAGAAAGGAGACAGATGGAGGCGGGATCCTCAAGTCAACAGACACAACGGAAGGGAAAACAAACTATCGCATGGTCTCCATACCGGAAACCTGACACAGCAATTGTGCTTCCGCACATTCTAGAAGAAGTGCAAACCACGCCAACACTGCTAGGTTGTGTGGAGAATATGAGGCACTCAAACCACGATGTGGCCGACACAGGAAAATTCCCTAAATTTGTGCATCAAGTCTACTTAGACAACATAGGGATAGGACCCTTTGGAGACCTCGTCCTACAACCAAAGCCATGGGCAATTGGCCTAGAAAACACAAGGATCCTCAACCTATTGGAGATTCCCCACTTCGAAAGGGGGGAATAGGTGAACAACTGCATAAAGCAGTTGATAGCGGTCATCCATAGAAGATTCCTCTGGATGGAACAACCCATCTCCATAAACGTAGATCTAATCGCAGCAATCACAGGACTGTTGTCAATGGGTGAGAACCCTACGCAGTAAATGAATGAAAAAACCAAGGAGAAGGTGCTCACTGAAGAAATGAAGAGGTCATATGGAAAAGAGAGGGGCTCACACAACATAATCATCAAAAGGATTAGAGACACTGTGACATGGATGGCCACTAAACTCATGGCCTGTAAAATGCTGCGAAAATGTCGCAAGGAAAAATTCTCTGTCGGGGTCGTCACAGTTGTAGCACAGTGTGCGAATGGCACATCGCTCAACTAGGCCCCATACCTGCTCAACTTATTTATGGAGGACTGTAAAGACGTGCAGGACCTCGACACAGAGTTCCACTACTGGTGGATACTCATAATGATTGCATTGATGGGGTGGAGAGAACCCCCATATTCATACTTTTGCGACCGGATAGGTTGGTGCCGCTCAACAAGGTACACGTTGTTGGGGAGAAACCTGGACCTGTTGGCAGCTCAACATATTCTTAACTTTTTTTATCAATTAAATGGTCTATCTAGCTGCCTAACTAGGGGTCATACTTTGTTCTGTCCTTCATAGGCAATTTTCGCCATGACAATGGTGAGTTTTCAGTTTCCGCCCTATTGTAGTTTTTCATGGCTGCAAGCATGAAAATGAAACTTGTGACTGTGTTATCATTATGTTTGAAAGTTTATTAAAGGCAAATTGTTTCTACAGTTTATTGATGAAACCATGTTTCTTGCCATGAAGAACTATTCTCTTTGTTTCGATTCCTTGAATACTAAGCATGCTTAGAGATTGATAGTTATATCAACGAAGGATCCTTTTGATTTGAACAGTGGTATGGTTTTTTTTGTTTTTTTGGTTATATGTTTCTTCATTTATAGACTTTTGATTTTTGATTTTCGACCTCCCAAACCATATGATCCAACCCACTATGTCTCGCACTCATTTCCTTTTTAATGCTATGGTCCTGATTTGTAGTTTCTGAAAGGTGGCAATACGATTTGCAGTTAGTCATCATTTCCGAGACTGGTCTTGGGTTTTGCAAACCCTCTTCGCGTGCATTTCAATTAACACCCATCTTATTGTTATGAGTTTTCTGCCCATACGTTGTTCACTGTTGGTGTTTCTTGGGCTCAGGGTATGGCTCTGGTCTGTCTCACAAACCCTTCCTGCAAGTTATGTTTGATCGATTACCCTTTCATCCAGTATGGCTCATGTTGTGAGAGTCGAACCAAATGGCATTCAAACTCTGCTCTTATATGACAATGCCAGAGAAGATCTGGAGAGTAATGGTTGGCTCATTTTCCTTAGAAAATTTCAGGGTTTCAATTTACAAATTGCCCGGAAATTCGCTTTCTCCTTCGATGGGTGTAGAGCTAAGGTGGGTGATGTCCAACTTGAGGTTACAGAGGATTTCTTGAGTCAAGGTACAGGACTCCCTGCAAGTGGTCAACGGTGGTTCAAAAATGCAAAGGTGGAAGAATTTCCTTGGACTCTTCTCTTTACATCTCGGAAGATAAAAGGATGTGACAAAGGTATGCCCATTTCCTTCCTGAAAGCTCGGTGGCATGATCTACTTTCTGTGTTAAAATAATTTATTACCTGTGAGGGACGTTTCGGTCTGGTGTTTTTGTACCATCTGCGTCTGCTTATGATTTTTATGGGGTTTCCCTTGAACATGCCATATTATTTATTGAGGAGCCTTTATAAAATGGGTAAAAGGTATAGAAAGCAACAATCAGACTCGAGCCTCTTCCATCATGTCTTAATTAAAATCTTTCTTGTGCATCAATTAGAATTATAGAATGACAGTTGGGATTCATTCATAACCAGAAACGGTTATGGTAACTCTGATATGGAGCAGGTCGATAAACTCGTGGTTGAAGAAACCCTTGTCTACCCTACAGTGCCCATCTCTCCTACCCAGGCCTGTGTCTCGCCCTCCTACAATGAGCCCTTTACTCAATTCAAAGATTATTGAGCAGGCCCATGAGCAAGTTATACACCCTCATGACTCTGTTAAAATTTTAAAGAAACCTACAGGTGAGATATCTAAAGGCCATACTGATTTAAATTTTAAGAACAAAAGAGCCAAGAGACTGATTTCGAGGGGGCTTCGTAACAAGTTGAACTCTCATGCGAGCTCGATCAGCTTGAGCGAGGTCCATGAGAGGTCGGACTCCGAAATCGATAGGTTCCTCATTGAAGAAGACCCTCATTCTTTCGAGCCATACCTTGATCGGCCCTACAACTTTGTGGACAATTTACCTCCCTGTCTGAAACGAAATCTAGAGTTTCCTAGTATTAAATTGGGTAATGAATCTACTGTCCGTGTGGAAGATGCTCCAATTCATAATAATATTTGTTCTCATGCAACTGCCGCACAGTCGAAGTGTCAAGTCTGTCTATCCTGGATTGATAGATATTATACTAATATCCCTATCCTACAATCACGGGTTAAGGCTCTCACTAATCAGATCGGTGTCTTAACGAAGGAAAACCATAGGCTCGAGTCTATTATGCAAGGAAAAGAAAAACGTATGAAGACAACAGGCAATGTAGTATTTAAAAACGTTGAGGCTGCAACAACCATTGTAAATTCGAAGGTTGTCTGATACGATTTGATCTCATAGTTGGAGGTATGATTCTTTATCTTAAAATAGGATTATTTGTTAAAACTAGATTACTTTGTTCTTTCAATAAATTGAATTTCATTTACTAAAATAACTAGCTACAGAATCGCAAGATTCTGTAGCCAGTTATGTTAATTCGAATTTTGCAAATTAATGATTGAATATGTATCTAAATCTGTCTATTTTTCCTTTTCCTTTCAGAGTATTCAGGAGTTCATGATTATCAACTGATCTGAGGCATCCTTGAGACCTGCCAATCATATCTTTGATGCATTTTGTATGAATAGAAATGAACTTTTGTTAGCTTTAGAGAATTTAGTATAATTTGGGTGGTTGTATCCCCCTTTTATTTTTGTAATCAATATCTGATCTCACAAGGGGAAACAATTATCTTTTCTGAGGCCTTTATAAACCCATTATTTTTGTAATCAAGATCATCCTGACCTGGGGCTAGTTGTGAACAACTTATACTCGAATTTGGACATAACAAATATTTACTTTATGCTTTAGCCATCTGTGAATGTTGTTATTGTCTATAATTTGTTTATCTTGATAATTGGATGACTGTTGATAGCTTTCGCCTTCGCAGATTATTTTGTTGTCAAGATAGTTTTTCTCTCACAGTTCACGATTTTATGCTTCAGTTTTATGAAAACAGTGAATGATCATTCGATTCATATTATGAGGTTTACCTTAAACATGTCGGTTGATTAAATGCAAGTTGTAACTGTCGGATTTATCTTACGCATTATCACTTGCAGCCTATTGTATCACCGTTATTATTTTGTGTTCTATTGTTTTATTAGTTTAATACACCATTCAATGTACAGTTTGGCATTTTTTTCCAAACAGTGTGAAGATGCACAACAAGTTTATCTCGTGGATGGACTGATGTACGATTTATACAAACAGTTGGATGCATATTCTTCAAGCGATCAATAGGTTAATCTGTTCCTTTTTAATTGCTTATTTATTATAGAAATTTTTATATGTAGTATAATTTCACAGTCTACATTTTTCTGTTTAAATAGTAGTTTGATATTTGATCTTAGAGGAGTATATAGATTAAAAAATATAAAAAAAAAAAAACAAAAAGAAATAGTACATTTTGCTTTCAATTTTTACTTTTATCAAAAGAACTATTTCTACATTTGATTTTTTATGAGTTCAGATTAAAATTCATAATCTGTATATTTTGTATATATAAATTAGATAAAACAGACCTAGCATATAAATATCGTTTAAACAATATATATACGTACATATATTAGTAATTAGTAATTAGTGAGTTATTTTGTTTCTTTGTTTTATTTATTTGTTTCTTTTAGGATTCTAGATTGGCCAACGGAGCCATTAAACCCGTCAGAGTGAATCAATCCAAACGGGTTGGGTTAATTAGACAACCCCAGACCGGATTCACTCTTCCAGTTGACGAGCGGTCAATTTCGCCCGTCAACAAATGGCGCTAGAAGGAGGGCCTAAATACTATTGATGGCACGTGGAGGTCGCAAGACTCCTCCCCCACCTACCCACTCACCTATAGTAACAAGAAGTCGTTATGACGACAACATTGTCTCTCAAAAAGCAACCACATCCAACGACAATCCACGGATTATAGTCGAACCAGTAACACCAAATCCCCAAGGGGTCGACGTACAAGAAATTGTTCGTCAATCCCTCCTAAGGACACACGGTGCTTTGGCCCATTTTGGAATAAAGATTAATTTTGGAGAATAAAAGCACAAGGAAGGAAAATACAGTTGGCAAGAAAAGCAACACGTGCAAGGTAAACGCGCATGCAGAGGAGGAAAGCATGCGAGACACGCATTCAAGAAGACCTAGCCATGCTAGGGTTAGGGTTTTGGTAAGAAGATGTAATGGTTGATAAGCTAAAAAACATGTATAAATAGGCACCTAGGAGGTCTAGGTTGGGGGTTGGATGTCGTGTTGTTTTTCATTGTTACTATGTTGTTTGAAGACTAAACGTCTGTAAAACCCTATCCCATTGTGTAAGTTGTTGAGATGGGGAGAGGGAATAAGGTAGATCTTGAGGGTTAGATCACAGGCTGAGGAGCCTAGTGTGATCTAGTCCACCTCATTGTAGACCTCGACCTGTTTTGATGGGGAGTTGTAATGCATGAGGCATTGTAGTTTTGGAACATAATAATAAAAGAGAAGAGCATCGAAATCTTTATGGACGTAGCCCAGGAGAGGTGAACCATGGTAGATTATGTGTTATGTGACTGAATGTTATGTATCTCCTTTGTTGTTGATGATTAGATGTTAGACGAATGTATGATTGACTTAGTAGATCTAATATTTTACATGCATGAGTAAGAATGACAGATTAATCAAGATAAGTTGAATGTTAGATTAAACAGATAAAGATAACATAGTTAATCGCAGATCCCCGCTCATTTCCTAGGATGCAAGCACCTGAGCGTTGCAACCACCCATAAGAACTATCTCGGGTGAGACTGTGCAGTGCATTCTGTGCGTTGTGTTTCCTTTTGGTTTACCAGGAGGGTCAATAGTTTTAGGGGGTTTTGTTGGAAACCAGAGTAGATCTAAACCTGGGTCAGTGCAAGATGGGTAGCATCAAGGAAGTCTAGCCAACACCACGAAGTCACTCCATCGTAAGCCTAATAATAGCATGACCATGTACAAGGTGGTCAACTTAGTAGTGGAACTGATAGTTGGGGTGGTTCACTTTGCACCTTTGAGAGTTGGAAGTTGGTTTGGAAATTGGGACTTGATGGTTTCTCCATTCGATGCTCATGCATTGATCTTGGGGCAAGACTTTATTAGATTTAAAAAGGTAGTTTGGCACATTGGGTTAGTGAGGCGCCCTGGAAGCCAGGGGAAAGGTCCAGGACTTTGCCTTAGTCTATAAGGTTAGATAGAGTGATGGGGGTGCGAACAAAAGTGACTACATTTGGGCATGGGGAGTACATTCTCATGATTTAGGTGCAAGGATTGGAATAGCTACCCAAGCAACCCAAGGCATGAGGGACTTCAATGTGCAGAAGCATGGCTAAGATGGTTGTGGTATGATCATAGTAGTGAGTCACGAAGAGTTCAACACTTCAGCAAATTTTTGAAGTGATGTGGGTAGCAGTCGGTTATAGTAGGCAGTGTCAGGAACAACAAAACTAGACAACAACAAGGCAACAACATCACGATGAGATAGTGCATCAAAGTTGGGTGACTTTCATCCTTGGAGTTGGGTGAAGCGACTGTATTGACTTAGGAAACAGATCATGTGGATTTGGGTGTAGTGCAATTGGGTTAATTTGTCGAAACTTGGGGTTCCTACTTTGCAGGAAATTTGGGATTTCGATTTGGCACAAAACTTAGGGTTTCCATGAGACTTGGTTGTGATGGAGGCACAAGTTCAGGAAGATTCGGAGACAACATATTTTGAGGATGTTGTCGAGATGACAATGACTTTAGGTGAGGGAGGATGTAAGGCCTTCTACAACATCCACTTAGCATGGATGCTCCTTGGGCAGACTCGACGACAAGATGGTCAAGAGAACACAAGGGTCATGCAATCGGTTGAGCGAACAAAGTCTTATAGGCATGGGCAGGAGCACTTTGGGTGCACAATGGTGACGTGTGGACCCAATTAAGGGGTGCATGCCTTACTTTCCTTGCGACAGAGGATGAGGATTGGGGTTGTGTTTGGGAAAGGATGGGGTAACTTAGGCGCATGCCCAAAGAGTGGACCCTCTTGCCCTTGGCAGCATGAGCGCATTGGAGAGATTAGACGACACACCCATGAAGATTCACGTTATCGGTTCAAAGAAATGTAGAAGGAAAGGGCACACCTAAGGTTGGGGTGCACCGGTCCCAAGGGACATGATGGTTCATGAGCACACGAGTTCATTTGGGCATGTCAGACTGCGAATGGATGCGTCAATTCGTTTGGGCATGTTGGTTCGCTAAGGGGCACAACACACCCAAAGGACGTGATGGTTCGTGAAGGTAATGTTTGGATTCCATATAAGAGCACAAGGCATGTGAGCTAGAGGTATCATCACAACTTGAGTTGGAGAGTGAGGTATGTGGCTCAAGCTAAGGTGACGAAGATGAAGGCGAAGTGTGAAGGCTAGTTTTAGTGTCTCATTGGATCTCTTGGGTAGGGCACACGACAAAGAGGCACAAAGGTCCAACAAGGTAGTGCGCATGATGGAGAGAAGGTTGCAACAGTTAGGATTAGTTTGTGACAAGGAGACTTGGGTGTATGAGAAAGTAGGCAAGTCGGGATGTGATATTGTATATATGTGTATTGAGTTGTGAGTCCATCTTTGTAAGCATTGCAAAAAAATTGTATATAAATACTTATATGGGTGTTAGACACAATTTGTGTCGCCCAACCATACTTGTGTCTTCTTGTGTTTAAATGGTTGCATGTGCTTTGTTTCATAATTGGTTAAGTATAAGAACTTTGTAATTGTTTAAGTAAAGAATGCAAGTATAGTTGGCACAATTGACTCAAGGCAGAGCAAGGGTGTGTCTTGAGTGAGATGTAGTCGAGACGGAGTAGTTTCAAATCACTCAAGCTACTAAAACAAAACGTTGCGATGTTGCACGACCCTAAGTGTCAAACGACTTGGATATACCAAATCGAAGTGGATCTCTGAGTAAACTATGGGCAAGTGACACTAAGCATAACTACAATATAAAGGAAAATAAACAAAAATAAGTTCTTATCACTGAGACTAGTAAATTCAAATCTCTTAGAGTTATGAAGAAAAGATAAATGATATAATAAGTTTGAGGGAGACAAATTTTGAACAAGAAAAGGAATGAGAAATTTAAAAATTCCATCTTGTACACACTTCGATCATATAAAACTTTAAAACAATTAAAGTTGTTAAAAATCATTAAGCAAATTAACTTAACAATTAAATACGTCCTCAAAAGGAGGAAAACATTAACTCATAAAGGTTACATATAAGAGGAAGTTTTAATTATGACATTTATAACATGATTAAAGTATTATTATTTCAATGGCAAAGTATAAATCAAGATTTCAATACATTTACTTATTGAATAGTTTGTTTTATTTTAATTAAGTTTTATAAATGAAAATTTCAATTTTTACCAATAAAATATTTCCTCGTAGCTTTTTAATAAAGATTTCATCTATAAGAGTTTAGCATTAATTACTTATAAATTATTCACACTGGAAATTTTAATGTGTAAATTTGTGTGACTTTTATTTAAATATTGTAATATTTTTGTTAATAGATATGTTGATAGTTAATAGTTTTGCTACATACAAGAGGAAGTTTTAATTATGACATTTATAACATGATTAAAATTTTAATGTGTAAATTTGTGTGACTTTTATTTAAATATTGTAATATTTTTGTTAATAGATATGTTGATAGTTAATAGTTTTGCTACATACAAGAGGAAGTTTTAATTATGACATTTATAACATGATTAAAGTATGATTATTTCAAGGGCAAGGTGTAAGGGGTAAATCAAGATTTCAATAATACATTTAAGTGTAAATCAAGATTTCAATACATTTACTTATTTAATAGTTTGTTTTATTTTAATTAAGTTTTATCAAAAAAAATTCACTTTTATTAAAATTATGTGGAAAAACAAACTTTTTCGTAACTTTTTCATCTCTGAGAGTCTAGCAAATTTTAATGAGTAAATTTGTAAGACTTTTATTTAAATATTGTAATATTTTTATAATAGTTATGTTGATGCTCTAACTTAAGATATCCATATTCTTTATATGTTGTTATTTCTTGTAAAATTGTAAAAGATTTCTCTTCCATTTTACGATTGTTAGCAACGTGTTTTTTAATGTAAGAAGTTTGTCTTATATATGATAGAGGGAGTCATTACAATTTATAATAAAGGAAGTCACTACAATTTAATGACCCAAGTTTAACCTAAAGTTAGATAGATAACTTTGTTGGGTTGTGGTCTAAGATATCACCATGATAATCAGTAGTTAGGTTTATACTTTGGCATATATATATAAAACCTTAAGTTTAACTTAGATATATAACTTTGTTGGGTTGTGGTTTAAGGCATTACCAAGATAATGAGTAGCTAGGTTTATACTTTGGCATATATATATAAAACCTTCCTAAGATGTATGGGTTAGTTAAGTTTGATGGCTCCCCCACATTAAAGGGGTTTTACTGTGATAATTTAAAGATGGATTAGGTCATAGTTCTTGATAAATTAAAAATGAGTATTTACTTTTACCAAAAGTAATTGTCCAATTTGTTGAGTTTTGGGAGGTTTGAAACCATTTTTGTGTTGGAAAATTTTGTCATTCTGATGTTTATGGTTTTGTTTTAACATTTTAATTTAATGGTCACAATTTTTATTGGCTTGATTTCCTACCACATTTTTAATACTCGGTAAAAAAGAAAGAGATTTTTCTTGTTTAAATATATTCTGAAAGGTCAATGCACGTCAACAAGATTCAATGTATCAATTGAGGTTTTCATAATTTCAAAGGTTTAATTAGTTATTGAGAGTTCGTAGTGAATCATGTGGTAAAATATGTTTAAAAGGAAATATTTTCCAAATGTTTTATTATAAAAGAATTATTTCCTCCAGGGAGATGTCCACGCGTACCTCATTTCTTCACTTTGAGGAAATCCTCTAGGGATAGTTGTGAAAACTTACAAGAGAATAATTTAAAAGAAAGGTTTTCTTATAATTTAAAAGGAAGTTCAATAGAGTCATGGACGGATTGGAAAATGAGGGGGCATAAGCACTTGATTGTGAAATACATATTTCTTTTGATGGACATGAGAGTTTGGCATCAATCCTTACCCCCATAACATCGACATAATGTGAATTTTTTGGTTGGGTAGTTAAGTTCCTTGAGCAAATGTATAAATTAATCTAACTCAAAATCTCCTCTCAAATAATGTATTGGATATCCTTAGTACCAAAGACCTCCAACTCGCACTATTGAGTGGACCTAGACATACTCGCTATGTAAGTGGAGACCTCACTCGGTGGTTGACATCACCATGTATAGTTGAAAGTGTTTGGTTATGCGAGACGAGCCCCCTAAGCTGGAGTCCACTCAAATTCCCATATTGCCTGACAAATATTTTGTTCATACCCCAGTGGTTTTCACATACAAATTCTCTAAATTTCATTGGATTTACATATTTTCCCTCAACTACTACTTATGGAAACATGTGCTTGTTTCCCAACCTCCCTTGGAAATGTGTGTGTTGTTCACTAGTGTGTGGCCAACACCATGACTAATGTGGATTCCTTCCAAGACCACCTAGTAGGCATGAACACAAAAGTAGAAGCTTCGATAAATTAGTGGATACAAATTCTCTAAAGTTCATTGGATTTACATATTTTCCCTTAACTACTACTTATGGAAACATGTGCTTGTTTCCCAACCTCCCTTGGAAATGTGTGTTGTTCACTAGTGTGGCCAACACCATGACTAATGTGGATTCCTTCTAGGACCACCTAGTAGGCATGAACACAAAAGTAGAAGCTTCGACAAATTAGTGGATGCTACCTTTACAAAAATCCTTCTATTAATTATATGCTTCTTTGATTTTAAATCCCTCCCAATTATGAAATTTTTGGTATCACCATTGTCAAGCCATGCATTATATTTGGTTTGTACAATTCAGCCACAACCAATTTTTATTCTTAATATAAATAGTTGTTGCATTTAAAAAAAGATAATGTTATTCTAAACAATAAAAAAATTAACCATATACCAAAATTTAAGTTGTTTGTGCTTATTTACATTATGAAAATTAATTGTAATTTTAGAGATTATAAATAAAATAAAATAATTAAAAATTATAAGTATTGTAAGAGAGTTTCAAAATAATGAGATTTTATAAAAAAATGTGATTATAGATAATTAAGAAGTACATTATCAAACTAATTGAAATTATTGCAATGATTAGTGAACTAATACAATGCAAATTTAAATGACTACTTAGCCAAATAGGGTTAATCCAAATTTCATGATCCTTGTAACACCCTTGTTTCCCCTAGTCTATAAATATAAATATTATCATGATCAAACTATAAACATATATGTTATGTGATCATGGGAAGGCAATGGACCTTAATTTATTTTGTAATGTGCATATTTGATTATTAATGCAACAAAGAAATGTTGAACTACTGCTGAAGGGATTACCTTCATGGGTTACGATGCCATGAGGGAAATGGTGCAAGAGGGAGGAAATGACTGATTGTGATGACTCTGCCAGGAAGTACCCTGTATAATTAAAATAGTGCATACTTGAACTGTCCTCAGCCCTGGAGACTGATTATCAGTCAAGGTAGTAGTTGGAATAGTTCCCTTGGAAAATTAAGGAAGGATGGGCAAAGTATTGTCAAGAAAATTTTGGCACGACCCACAAGGTATTTGGGGAGAAGGCATGAAAAGAAGGGCACAAGTAGAGAAAGAAGACACACGAGGGGGAAATAGACCAGAGAGCGCTAGAGTTAGAAAAGGGGAGACCTCTGGTTCAGGTAACAAGGAGGAGAGAATTAGCAAACAATCCCTTAAAAATATTGCAGAAACCCTCTCATGGCATCGTACCCTGGCTTGGGGGTGGTTGGCTATAGCAGAGTTTAGCACAGTGTTGCCTATGATTGGGTGGATATCGACTCACCCTTCGGTAGTAGCGAGTATATCTCGAAAATTGTAGATAAGTAACTTGTTCTATTTTATGTGTATTGATTTGAATGCATGAATGGTTGAATGGGTAGTATGATTATTTTGGATATGAATATCTAGCCTGTAAACTTGATTGTATAATTTGGGAGATGGTCATATGTTTGCATAAATTATACGTTTACATAAGAAGACTTGTATTTGTGAATTTGAGCGATCTCTATTTTCTTAATGAAATAACTGCAAGTATATGTCTGTGAAAATCTTGTGAGATTTGTAAATGTGGAAAGTATATGAACATATATAGTCATTCGAGTAGGTAAATAACTCGAACCCCAAAAATAAATCAAGTAGAGAGACACCATTCCTATTGTATGTACTATTGTATCCTTCTCCTATAAATATATATATACCCCAGTGTGTATACCTATACATCGCAGTGTTGGAACACCCAAAACCAATAAGTATTTTGGAAATAGGGTGATATCGAGGGACCCTGGGAAAGCCATGGATTTCCTTCGACAAGCGCGAGTGTTTGTGAGGCTCAATAAGAATTGTATAGGACTGAGAGAAATATTTTCGTGAAAAAGGATAAGTCTTGATTTGGTTGTTAAGTCAATGGAAAACTCTAATTCGCTTTGGAGGATCATGGCCATTGATCTTGAATGACAGTTAAATCTGGGGCCTATATCGAAGCAAGGGTATATATGAGCTCGACCATCGATCCAGTGGAATGGTGAGATCCTGACCCTCCATCGGGGCTGGATATGAAGCTCGTGGAGTGTACACTCTGAAATCAATGATGATCGTTGATCTATCAGAGGGTGTCCATGGAAGATTACAGACTGTTACATCCATCATGGTGGACGTGGACGAAGTCCCATGGTTGGAATGACCCTAATGAGGAAGTGGAGGCATTCTGAAAAGGGGATTCTGAGGGACGATCCAGGTCGTCCATCGGGGCTAAACCCATGATAAACCTCCTCCTTAGATCATCGTGGGTCTCATTTAAACGAGACTAAGAAATGAGGTGACATGTCATGCTGACAAGGACCACTAGCATGCCTTGTGGGTAACAAGTGTCTCCCAAAGAATGGCCCAAGGCCAAGGGTCATACAAAGAAAGCGGGATAGGAGACCTTATGAACTCACCCCAAATCTTCACCATTAGATCTTCAAGATGAAATCCCGACCATTGATTTGTCAAGATCAGGGGGCTCCGAGAAGAGGATCTGACCATTGATGCGTCGGGACAGGAGGATCTTCAAGATGAGATCTGGGTCGTCTATCGTGAAGCGTTATTCAGAGTGGAATTGACCGGAGACACCCTAATGAGGAAACCCCAAGATACAATCTAGACCGTCGATATGCCAAGGTCTGAGGGATCCCGTAGACAATATGTATTGTTAATTGTTAATTGAAGATTTAAGTAAATGACGTGGATGGTGCCACATGTCACGATGCAGGTGGTTCCAATTGTCAAGTACAAAATGTGCCACATGGCATAGCGATCTGGCACCTGTAGGTGAGCTTCTGTGGGAAGTGTGAATGCCACATGTTAGGTGGCGATGGTGCCACTTGTCATGCATAGACGACGTCATGATGACGTGAGGGTGCCAGCATGGAAACCAATGTGTCTAAATAGTGACAAGTGTTACCAAGGGATTGACCATTGGGATGAAGGTGGGTCCTAATGAATGAGGAGGCCCTTTGGGCCCTCGCTTTAATTTGTGATCGTTAGATCTCTCGGGGATAGCCCTCAGGAAATTTGGACCGTAGATTCTTGATGTATCATCATCGAAGGTGGATGTTGGGTATGTGTTATATTCTTTGCATGTGTGTGTGTGGGCACATCAGATTCAACAACTGCGTCTGACGATTTTTGCTATTTTTAGCGGTTTTCTAAATTAATCCTGGATTAAGGGATTAGGGTTGTGGTATCTACAGAATACCTAAAAACATTGTATATATTGTATGGTGAATGGTGAAATTCGATATAATGAACATAAGAAAGGTTTTTCCTGGTTGAGGGTTTATGGTATAAATCTATGTGTACTATGTGTATGAGCCATTGATTAAATTCTATTTTTCTTAAGAATCTATATGCATTGTTTTACTTCACAGGTTTAAAACTTACAGTGGAAGGATGGCAACACTTAAGACAAGCGCCTAATTTCGATGACAATGAGGAATTCAAAGAGAGGTTTGATCTATGGGAGGTTTGATCTGGATTATTTTAAGAACGAAATGAGACAAAAGCAAAAATATAGCAAATAACACATAAATACAGTGAAACCCAACTTCTATTAATGAACAAGATATAAAAACTTTGTAGAACACATACTAACAGAATGGGGTAGTTTATCTCTGAAAAGAAAGAGATTTTGGCTACACTTCATTCACAACAAGCTTTACATCACACTCAATTACATGCTTAAAGGGCCTCCTTCACCTCAATTATATATGAGAGAGTGAGAGGAGAACAATTCCCATGATGCATGTGAGATAAATTGGTCCAAGTTTATAAAATGCCATAGGCATGTAAAATACTAGGACTTCCTAGGAAGTCACCCATCCCAGTACTAATCTAGCCCAAGCGTGCTTAACTATGGAGTTTTAATGGGATCTAGTGCATTAACGCTATGCTGGAGGCATGTACATATGACCACTAGGAAATCATTACATGATGTCTGTAATTAACAAATGAAGGTGACATTACATTCCATTCCCCATCAAAAGGGTAAATGTCATGGTTTATCAAAACCATAGGCTCGAAATGTTGATTTAGTGGAAAAGGTGGATGGCCACCAAGATCCATCTGGATCATTCTTCCCCCCTTAGGAAGCAATGGTCCCCATTGCGTCAAGTTACCTTGGGAGACAGGGAAACTCATGTTGAATCTGAACCTTGGTGAGTCGCTTGCCTTGTTGAAGTATATGTCCTTTTGCACTTTGCATGTGGAAGGATGTCATGAACCTGTTGGATCTGTTTAATAGATATGGATGCATGATCTACCTTAGTTGAGTGTAGGAGGACTCTGTTGGTGAAGATGAAACAAGAAGAGCTATATCAATGGGGGCTAATGGTTGGAAGCCCAAGAACACCTGAAAAGGGTCATGGCCAATAGAGCTATGTTGAACATATGAAAGACTCTCATTCTCTTCATGCTCCTCTACAATCTTGTCAAACTGCTTCTACTAGATAGAAATGTCTTGGGCCGAGGCTGTAGTGGTTGCAATGACCTTATGTTCATCGTCGGATTGGATAGTGAAGAGGGAAAAATATGTGGTATGAGAGATTACTTTGCGGTATTGTTTTTATGAGATCAATAAAGTGGAATTAGTCAAAGCTACCTATTGTACCTTGTAGAGATGACCTCCCATAGAAACAATGACACTACGAGGTCAAGACTCATAGATAGCGGGAATTTTCCACATATATGGTTGTCCTAAAAGAACATCACATAATTCAAGTGGGGAAACATCACACAATACCTCATCCTTGAAGGGCTTGTTGTCATAGGACATGCAACATTGTTGGTTGAGACAGATGTCTTGTCCCCGACTCAACAACCTGATGGTGTATGGTTGGGGCTGTGGCATCATTGGCAACTTCAATCTCTTGACAACCTCAGATGAGATCAAGTTCTTCTAACTCCCGTTGTCAACAATGAAATCTAGTGGGGTCCCCTTTACTCACATCTGTGAGTAGAAGAGGTGCTCCCACTCCTCAAGCTCCTATGGTTCTTCTAGTTGTATTGTTGTGGTCGCGATGGTAGGAGTGGGTTCTGCATCGATGATCTGTTTCCCTTTATTATTCTCTGAATCAAAGTCCGAGTCAAGTTCTGATTCTTTTTATTTGTTCTTATCTATTGAAATATTGTAACTACAAAGAGTATTCCAATTATTATTGATGTATTATTCATTAGATCAATCCCCTTTTGCGGATTGATCATGTCGGGTATTGTAAATGACCAAATCCCCTTTTGTGGATTGGTCAAACCCTAATTGTAATAGGCAGAATGAGAAGTCGGCCCCAGAATATATTAAAGGTGGTTATAACCACCCAGAACAAGAAGTCAGCCCTGCCAATGAAAAGACACCTCCGTCCACATGTGCCATATTGTATAAATAAAGAGGCTAGCGCCTCATTTGGACATACACTCACTTGTTCATCAGAGCGCAAGTTTGGAGCTCCAATTGGAGAAGAAGGAAGAGAGAGAGAGGCGCATTATTGGGAGAGGAATTTATGTATTTGTTTGAGTTATCTCTTGGCATTGTATTGGCTATCTATATTAAGGAAGGTTTTGCTCAGTTTTCTCCCCCATGAGGGTTTCCCAGGATAAATGATGTGTCTCTTGTGATTGTGTATTTCTCAGTGATCCTATCTATGCTATTGTTATCTAGTGAAATGAAAAGAAACCTAATAATAGCTTAAACCTTAACATGGTATCAGAGCTAAGCTGAAGAGAGCATCTTTCACAAGAGGAAGAGAAAAACGTCATTGTTGTCGTACATGCAAATTAGGGATTTTTATTGAAGAAGAATTTTAGCCCCAAAACTGTCTAGAAAAGTGTGCCCTTCCTCAAAGATCACTTTGGCATCCTTAGCGCAACTTTTCAGTGGCTAGATCTCCTGGAAAGTGAAACCCTAGTTTTCACAAAGTACCAGAAGTACTAGAAAACTAGAAGTACCAGAGTACCAGAAGTACCAGAAAACTAGAAGTACCAAAAAACCAGAAGCACCAGTCCAAAAATTCGATGATCAAGTTTGAGGAGGAAAAATTTGGATTTTCATAAATCTGATGCACCAACTTACTCGCCTCATCTCAGCACATCTATCCCTTCGATCAGAATTTCAAAATTTGAAGTTTGAAAATTTAGGTTTTCCTCATAAAACCCTAAGTTGCAGTTGCAGTATCAATTGCAGTTGCAACATTAGTTGGAGTATCAGTCGTAGTACCAGTTGTAGTCACCCTTGAAGTTTTTAAGATTTGGTGATCATTACCGCTGCTCCCAGATAGTTCCACTACCTGCAAATGTTGTCAGAGGTATATACTCACACATGTTTAAATGGTTAAGCTTTAAAGGGTATTTGCAGGAGAAGGGATCTCTTTCCATAGATCCAGAAGGATCTCAAGATCCAACACATTCAGAGGAATAATGTAACCTAGGTGTGATTATTCTGATATGCAACTATTTGTTATGACATTATTTTGATCAGTGTTGCATGTTGTAGCTAAGACCATCATTCTAACCTTTGGTCAAAATCTGAGTCAAGGTATTAGATGGATTAAAAGTTGAGATCATTGAGTTTATCCTCTAACCCAACCTTCTATCAAGATAGCATATTGTCTTAGTATAGAAGACAAGTTGAAGAAAGCACTCGTCATCTTGAGTGAAGGAGACTTGGAAGAAAAGAAAGCACACTCATTCTTGAGGACAAGGCTCCAGGTTCTAGGTTTGATTAATCAAGTTGATAAGATTCAAAGTTACACATGACAAGTTAATGACTACCCCTTTACAAGTAAACACTATAGTTGAGATAGCAGTCTTTGAAAAGTATTATACTTGGTAGCATGTGAGCACATTGAGGTAAATGCTTAATGTAATTATTTGCCTGATACAACTAACATCTCCTTTAGGAGAAACCTCTTGTGTTAGTTCCAGGTTGCCATGGAGGAATGTTTGATCACAACACTATAAGAGTGTTGACCTCATTTCGTATCGTATTTCTTACTCTTGATCTTTGCCTCGGATAGGTCACAAGTGATAGCTCTAAAGGAGATATTGTGATGATTGCATGTGCTATTGTTTTATTTACTATTATCAAAAGGGAATTATTCTTGTTTTGTTGACCTTGTTTCAGATCACGGGTGATAACCCTGAGGAATTTATAGTGAAGGTTGCTAAAGGCAACATATTATATGAGACATGAAGAAGACTATGTACATGACCATATACACTCATGTACCAAAGAAGATGAAGAAGAAGCTATCTCTTGAGATTCAGAGTATCTCATATGAAGATTGATTGTAAGGAGCAAAAGGCTCCAAAGATGACTGAACATTAGATCAAGACTCACAATGGACTTGTTCAAAGGTTAATGAAGCCACCTTGATGGAAAGCAAGACTCGTTTGAAACCTGACTCTGTCTTGCATACTTAGACTTGGTATTCAACACCAAGTATACCTTGTAAGAGATGATGAAGTCCTTATAGACTCAGAAGAAATCAAGAGTAAGCCTGATCTCAGAAAGGATCAGACGAAGAGACAACTTCCAGGACTGGAAGACAGATATCGTGAGAAGACTAGATCGCAGCTTCAAAAAATTCTAGGAGATATGAAATCTCCTGGGAAGATTCCCTT
Source organism: Picea engelmannii (assembly GCA_009831015.1). Taxonomy (NCBI): domain Eukaryota; kingdom Viridiplantae; phylum Streptophyta; class Pinopsida; order Pinales; family Pinaceae; genus Picea; species Picea engelmannii. Next base: position 14,545 of record ML796510.1, on the reverse strand, counting down.
GTTTCAGTAACAAGGAAGGAAGCCAGTCAAAAAGACTAGGATATGGATTCTTCCATGACACTAGAAGAGAAGTCAGTATTAACTTCCAATATTGATCTATACAGATTAAACATGTTGCAGATGTACAAAGCTTGATGTGTGTCTAAGAGGACTCTCTCAGCAAGAGGGAGAAGACTATGACGAGACACTTACTCCAGTTATTGAAGAAATAATTCCAATATTTATGAAGACAACCAGAACAACCATGATTCATGAGATGCAGGGGGAGCAATCCCCATATTTAAAAATTGAGTGGCAGTTGGTGCAGTACATTAGTTGGGTCATGGAGGCATGACTACAATGAAAGATAGTGTTACCTCCATGAAAGAAGAAGAGCTATCTTCGGTATCAGTTATTGAGTCACTCTCAATTTCAGTTGAAGTTGTTGCCATGATGGAGTAGAGGAGTTACTCCCAAACTTCAACAATCGCGGTGAGAATGGAACAATCATTCTCCGTTTTAGAGCAGGTGCAGGTGTAGAGTCCCAGTTACAGAAGGAAAAATTACAGAGAGAATAGAGGACATACTCCCAGATAGTGAGACAGATAGTGCTCTGTAGAAAGCACATAGAGCTAGCACATGATTGTGCAGAAAGAGTTGTAGCTGAGCAAGTGTACCAGATTGGTACAATGTAATGAGAAAAACTGATTTGAAGATTGAAGATAGAAAGACTCATGTCTGCCATTTGAACAAGGATATGTACGTGTTGAAGCAAGCTCCTAGAGCTTGATATGGCAGAATTGATAGTTTCCTGATGAGCTTGGGCTTTACCAAGAGTAAAACTGATTCTAACCTCTACTTCAAGGTTATGAATGATAAGCCGGTGATATTTCTGTTGTATGTGGATGACTTATTCTTAACTGGAGAAGAAAATCTCATCACCGAATGTAAGAAGAAGCTCGCTTCAGAATTTGAGATGAAAGACCTTGGCCTAATGCATTATTTCTTAGGTCTTGAGGTATGGCAGAGCCCAGAGAGAATCTTCCTTAACCAAGGGAAGTATGCAGTAGAAATCCTGAAGAGATTTGATATGTTGGAGTGCAAGTCCATGAATACACCCATGGAAACGAAGTTGAAGCTTCTGGTCGACACTTCGTCAGAATTGATTAATGCCACGATGTATAGACAGATCATTGGTCATTGATGTATCTGACGAACACCAGACTAGATATTTGTTTTGTCGTGAACACTTTGAGTCAGTTTCTGATAGAACCTAGACATGTTCACCTAGTTGCTGCAAAACATGTGATGAGGTACCTTAAGGGTACACTAGATTGTGGTCTCAGTTATGATGGAGATCATGACTTCAGACTGAGTGGGTACACTGATTTAGATTGGGCTGGAAGTGTCTCTGACAGGAAGAGCACTTCAGGATGTTGTTTCAGTTTGGGATCAGCCATGATCTCATGGCAGAGTAGGAAGCAATCAAGTATTGCTCTCAGTATAGTGGAAGCAGAATGCATTGTTGCGTGTTCTGCTAGTTGTGAAGCCATATGGCTTTGTAAGTTTTCGATTGGTCTATTCGACCTAGAGATGGAAGAAACCATGATATTATGTGATAACCAAAGCTGTATAAAGATGACAGAGAACCCCATGTTCCATGATAAGTCAAAACACATAGAGATTCGATATCATTACATCCGTGACATGGTGCAGAGAGAAGCCATAAAGTTCCAATATGTTAGCACGGATGAACAGGTTGTTGATGTGTTGACCAAACCTCTATCTCATGTAAAGTTTGAGCACTTTCAAGATAAGCTTGGTATAGTCCAAAAGGACCTCCCTCGAAAGGGGGAGTAGTGTTGTGTTGAGTTGCCAGCCTAGTGTTGTGATGCCAGCCTCGTGCTGATGATATTTCAGCTTAATTGTTGTGTTGAGTTGCCAGCCTAGTGCTGTGATGCCAGCCTCGTGTTGATGATATTCCAGCTTAATTTTTGTGTTGAGTTGCTAGCCTAGTGTTGTGATGCCAGCCTCGTGTTGATGATATTCTAGCTTAATTGATGTGTCGAGTTTCCAGCCTCGTGTTAATGATATTCCAGCTTAATTGTTATGTTGAGTTGCCAGCTTAATTGTTGTGTTGTGATTCCAGCTTAATTGTTGTGTGGTGTTGCCAACTTAATTGTTGTGTTGTGATTCCAGCTTAATTGTTGTGTTGTGATTCCAGCTTAATTGTTGTGTGGTGTTGCCAACTTAATTGTTGTGTTGTGATTCCAGCTTAATTGTTGTGTGGTGTTGCCAGCTTAATTGTTGTGTTGTGATTCCAGCTTAATTGTTGTGTGATGTGTCAGCTTAATTGTTGTGATGATGTGCTAGCTTAATTGTTGTGATGATGTGCCAGCCTTGTGCTGTGATGATGATGTATTAGTTTCATACTAATTCATGTTGATGCAAATGATGATATCATTCCAGCTCTCCATTGTGAATGACGATGTGGATGGTGAGAAAAAATTCCGATGATTTATAGATACGTCAGTCAGTGTTCCAAGATGTTGTTGATGATGTTGTCCTCTCTCTCGCCTGATGTTGTTGTAGAATACCCTTCTTGTTAAGGGGGGGGTGTTGAAATATTGTAACTGCAAAGAGTATTCTAATTATTATTGATGTATTATTCATTAGATCAATCCCCTTTTGCAGATTGATCATGTCAGGTATTGTAAATGACCAAATCCCCTTTTACGGATTGGTCAACCCCTAATTGTAATAGGCAGGAGAAGTCGGCCCCAGAATATATTAAAGGTGGTTATAACCACCAAGAATAAGAAGTCGACCCTGCCAGTGAAAAGACACATCCGTCCACACGTGCCAGATTGTATAAATAAAGAGGCTAGCGCCTCATTTGGACATACACTCACTTGTTCATTAGAGCGCAAGTTTGGAGTTGCAATTGGAGAAGAAGGAAGAGAGAGAGATGCACATTCTTGGGAGAGGACTTTCTGTATTTGTTTGAGTTATCTCTTGGCATTGTATTGGTTATCCATATTAAGGAAGTTTTTGTTGGGTTTTCTCCTCCATGAGGGTTTCCAGGATAAATGATATGTCTCTTGTGATTGTGTATTTCTCAGTGATCTTATCTATGCTATTGTTATCTAGTGAAATGAAAAGAAACCTAATAATAGCTTAAACCTTAACATTAGCCACCAATGATTGTTTCGAGCGACATTCATCGGTGTTGTTCCAGGGGTTTTTTTGGAACTCACACCACTTTCTGGTGTCTTTATTAAATTTCCCGTTACCCTTCTTTTCCTGCGTCTTGGATTGAATCTCTCGAGGTTGGCCTTCCTTGTTGATCTGTCATTCTTTTTGTGAGTTAGGGTTTCCTTTGCCATGCTTCTGTTGGCATATTTTCAAACCCAAACTCCCACTTACTTTGTTGCTTGAATTTCTGCTCAATTTTGACTACATATCGATAAGCAACTCCCAGTGAGGAGATGTCCATGAAATACGTCTCTGTTTGGATGTACCTGTGCAAACCACTACGGTATTTTAAAACCAGGTGTCGCTAAGAGTATTTGATATCCAACTTTAAGTGCAAGGTATGAAAGATGTTAGTGTACTTTGGCACCATATGGTCTCTTTTTTTATACAGAGTCATCCATCTCATGCACTGGTCATCATAATTTCTGACGGGGTAGAACTCCTCCTTTAGGGCATCTACAAAGGTCTCCCAAGTGGGTTATCTCCCAAATGGTGTATATTTGTCTGCGATGTACCTCTCCCAGTAACCTTCCCACCAAGCTTTGACATAGGGAAGGGATTTAAGGAGTGCAAAGGTAATCATTTCACTGTCGGAAATTTTTTTGGACAAAGTAATAACCTTCTAGCAGATTCAACCATTTTTCTAGAGCATCTGCATCTATCTAGCCTTTAAATAAGGGGATAAAAAATTGTCTTATACCTTGAAGGGTGTCGTACCTCTGAAATGGATGCTTGTAGAATATGCCTCGATCACCGCCATCGGTAGTCTTCGAAGGATTTGAGCAAAGTTTTCCATCATCTCGTTCCTTTGTCGCACGGGGGATTCCTCAAGCAACGTTTTGAAAAGATCTCATGCTTTGTCATCTCTCTTTTCTTCCGCCATGGGAGGTCGCTTGGGCTGGTGAGAGCAGTTTTCCTCAAGAAGAACTAGCTTGAGACCCAACTCTCTATACCCTGACATCATCGAGGACCTGCGTTGAGAAATGAAAAAGAGCAGACTGCTCTGATACCACTGATCCAGATTATTTTGAGAACGAAACGAGAAAAAAACAAAAATATAGCAGAGAACACAAAAATACAGTGAAACCCAACTTCTATTAATAAACAAGATAGAAAAACATTGTAGAACATAGACTAACAGAATGGGGTAGCTTATCTATGAAAACAAAGAGATGTTGGCTACGCTTCATTCACAATAAGATTTACATCACACTCCATTGCATTCTTAAAGGGCCTCCTTCACCTCAATTGGACATAAGGATATCTAAGAACCACTACAAATAATAAAGTGGACGATGANCTATGAAAACAAAGAGATGTTGGCTACGCTTCATTCACAATAAGATTTACATCACACTCCATTGCATTCTTAAAGGGCCTCCTTCACCTCAATTGGACATAAGGATATCTAAGAACCACTACAAATAATAAAGTGGACGATGATGACATAAATGACGTGGCATTCCAGCTAGGCAACCAAAGCACCCATTGGGATGACATGTGTCAGCTGTTAATTGGTTGACGTGGGTTTAGAGAGGACTGATGAGGATAACCGTTGATCTCGTTGGAGATTTGATGAGGAGATCTAGATCGTTTAATCCAGATATAATGTCGTCAGAGGTATGGAAGGTTGGCATGGACACGTTCGACTAAGAAATGTCGACGACGACAAAGAAATCATCGACAACTAAGGAAGTTGGGCTAACAAAAATCGTCGATCGATGAAAGGAAAAGGTGAAACATCCAATGTTGATCTCGAGGGTCACATCTATGAGTCGTGGAAACCGTTGGGACCTAGGCAACAATCTCCGCATCAAAGGATATTGTTGACATACTCTGAGCCATCGAGATAGAGAGTCGAGAGTCATGGGATTTGGGGGGGGGTACTCTTGGTACATCGTCGTTGGAGTTTTGGGATTGTGAGAGTGATTCATGGGATAAGAAAAAAGTCAACAACGACAAAAGGTGGGCCAAAGGATCGGGCCGTAGATCTAACGTTTCACTGCCATGTCAGATGGCACAAGTAATAAGTGGCCCATGGACGCCACATGGTAATGATTTGGTCATTGACCAATGATGGCCCAAGAAACTTCAAGAAGCCATAAATTTCGATTCAGAGCTCAATTTTGGGCAAAATTACAGTCGTTGGAAAGCTCTTGACGAGCATAAGATGATGGTGCTATAAATAGATGGATTAAGGGAACAAAATTTTAGTACCCCGTTCCCTTAAAAGTTGATTAGGGGGTTGGGTGTGTTATAATCGTGTCCAAATTTTATGAAATGGTTCCTTTAATGGTGATTTAAGCAAAAGGACTTTGCATAAAATTATATTGGATAGTGAACCATGGTTGGATGCACCTATTGGATTATGAACATATTGCCTTCTTGTGTGGGTTTTGTTTTGAACATAAGCATGTGTTGGCTTCTTTCCCAAGGGAAAACTTGCAATTTTTTTTCAAGGTTAAAAATGAAAGAATCACAAACCTAATTGGTGCAAGGACTAGGTGACAAATCTCTAGTGGTTGACACCAAAGAAGGATGTAGATCTACATTTGAACATGTTGCTTTTGTAAATGGCATTGCTACACCCTCTAAAGGATCCATTGTTGATATGAATACATCAATGACTAAGGAGTTAACTCTTCCAATAATAATTTCTCCTCCCATTTTCCCCTTTGGGAGGGAGGGTGAAGAGGAGACTTGATTCATATAATTAGCACTAGGAAAGGATCTAGTACTTTGACAAAAATAGATGATTTAATGCAATTAACATTGTTTGAGACTTTGTTAATCTAAGTGGATATAAATAAAGAAGAAACTTGAAAGAAGGGTGAAAAGGGTAACTTATGAGTTGAGAGGATACTAAGGATTCATAAATAGAATGCCTTTCCTTAAATATCGTAAACAAGCAGAACCAACATGTAATTTTTGTCATGCAAAATTTGTAGGCATACATTTAGATTCATACAAAAAGTTAAAAGTGGAATATCTAACCCTAATTTGAACTCATAAATTCATACAAAGAGTTAAAAGTGGAATATCTAACCCTAATTTGAACTCATAAATTCATGTGGAATATCTAACGCTAATATGAATTTAATAGAGATCACTCTCACATATATATATATATATATATTAAAAGTGGAATATCTAACCCTAATTTGAACTCATAAATTCATACAAAGAGTTAAAAGTGGAATATCTAACCCTAATTTGAACTCATAAATTCATAGAAAAGTTAAAAGTGGAATATCTAACGCTAATATGAATTTAATAGAGATCACTCTCATATATATATATATATATATATTCCTTATCCAATGTTTTTTAAGTTTTCTAATTTTACTTATGTATTGTTGATACAATATTTATATAATTGCATTATTTGAAAATATAATTAAAAAAAACATACACTTCAAGTAAACAGAGAAAGTCGACTCACACGAAGGCAATTGTCTTTTATATTTTCTTTTCCAATTCAGTACGAACCCCACCAGCACCACCGCAATAAAGACACCGACAATAATCAATCCCAACATTAAGGGTAGATTAAGGCTCTTTTTCACTGCACCAAATAACAATCAACATCATTGAATTACGTTAGCAAATATCTAAGATATCAAGAGTAGCTATGTATATTCCACAATAAAGTATGATGAATGTATATATTTATATAAAAAAATATGGATAAAATGTATAAATAAATAAATGTCGAATATTTCTATAACATAGTGGGGTGAGATGTACAAAATCCGTAATGTATGTAGGTTAATTTTTTTTATTATTATAAAACAAAAATAAAGATAATATAGATTTATAATTAAAATAAAAAAGATAAATATTAAATTACACAAACATAAATATGAGTATAAAATAAATGGATATTAAATTTTACAACCAAGTGTTAAAGATATTGTAAGGTCCATTTTCATGTGTTACTTCAATATAATATTTAACAAAATTAAAAATAAAGTAATAATATTTTTTTATGAATTAATTAATGGATTTATATAATATCTCTAAAGTATTGTATAAAGAGTAATTAGGTATATCTAGAACCATATATTATAATTGTAATGTTAATAAATAAATTCTAAAAAATTAACCTCAATACAAATGATCAAATTTTTTTGGTATCACTTTTCGAAAGTGGAAGATGAGAATTTAATATACTTGTATTAATGGTGGATAACTTTGACCGCACTATAGGAGATTAGCTTTAGCCCAAGCCGGTCACTACTTCAATCTACACTCACTCTCGACTCTTTACTGGTGGGGGTGGATCTCGCCAATGATGAGTCTCGCAGGGGCTTAACAATGGATTGATACCATTACAGGGGCAACACAGAGGAAGCAATTGTAACTACTCTCTTAAAGGACCCAATAAGCATGATACCATTTTGAATACCTACAACCCCCACTTTTACCCTAAGGAACTACGCTCGGAATTTAGCCACGTAGCAGTTTTTTTTTTAGTCTTATAGGGGTTGACCAACAAATTCCTACTATAGGGCACGCGATGTCTGTTGTGTCATATATAGATAGATAGAATGGAATGGTTCAACCCAGATTACCTAATTTCGTCCATGGTCTGATTGCATCAGCTACTTACTTGAGCGAAGGAAAGGTCAGGGCTGGCCCGTGTCTCCCGTATTCCCAGACATGCTCAGCTCCATATATTATTTTAAAGTCAGTCGAGGGGAATTGATCCCATGAAAGATAGAGATCTTGAAATGGAAAACCACTTATATCTTCTCCAATCCTTGTTGGATTGTCAATGTTATACCAAGGGTATCTTTGAAGTCTATTGGACCAACGTTGGGTTCAGATTCCAAACTTGTATTAGCTGACCTCTTCTTTTCATACAGTGAGAGGACCTTAGAGACGGTAACATAATCGACTTACTCAAGTTTGACAAGGGATTTTAAGGGCCTTATTGTAGAGAAAGTATACTAGGGACCTTATTAGTGGGACTCCAATCCATAGCCCTTGCTAGTGGAAAGTACACCTTATCGCCAGGTAGCCCTTACCTTAGACCTAGACCCAACACTTATTTTATCTGCCATATGCCTTCTATTATAGGGGATTTTCCTTAACCTTATGATGGAATACTAGGAGAGGAAGCTATGCCCAACCCATGACTTGATCTTACAAGCAACACCGCATGGATGGGGTCCATTAGCCAAGAGAGAGGGAGGTTTAGTTTCTCTTTAGCTTAGATCTTTAACTGATGGATGGCTTGCTTGGGATTTTGGTACATTAGAGAACCTCGTTGGATTGAGTGAGGACATGCTTGAACAACTCCTAGTATTGGTTTGCTTCGCCTAGTTCTAGCATGCAATCCAATAATAGTTAGTTCTTACCCTCACTTACCTTCCTTTTGCTTTGGGCCTACCATCCCTTTCAATCAGCTCAACGCTAGAAAACATAAGGACTTATATACATAATAAACATAGTCGTAACCTGTTATTCGAAATGATGTAATAAACAGAGTCGTACCCTGTTATTCGAAATGATGCAGTTCATCTTTTACTTTGAGGTAAAAAAGCAAAAAATAGAGGTGGCCCATAAAGTCAAAGTGGTCAATTATGCCAAGAGTTGTGATATGTGTCATTGGATAGGTGGACCTTCTCGATTGGATGAAATGTCTCTTAATCCGGAAGGTCTTTCCTTCCCCTTCAGGTCAAGGTCTAGGAGGTGGCCAACTACTTATTATTAGTAGGGCGGTGTGGTTGGGACCCATGTGATGGCCACATTGAGTCTTTCTGGACTAACCCTTGGGATACTTGTTTGGTACATTGACCCTCCCCTCCACTGCCTTTGGCACTTTGCCACTACTAGGTCACCTGGTCCTGAAGTTGCCTTAGCTGCAGTATATACCACCTTTATTGCCTTTGCCTCTCTGTGTCTCTGCTTGAAGTGGTCCTAGAACTGGATATTCATTTATTGTTCACCCATAAGGGTGAGAAGGGATTTTTGCCGAGGGAAGCTGTTTCAGCAAGAATAGGAGGGGAAAATCACCTAAGTAAGCTCTTTCGGTGCAATTAGGAGGGGATTATCGCCGAACCAATTCAGGGTTTACTGGGGCTTCTTCTTGGCGGTTGAAAACGCCGTGTGAATTGCATTCCCAATTACATATGTCTATAAAAAGGTACGTTCCTGCCCAAGCTTCCGGGAGGGAATCAGAACTTCAATGTGAATAGATATCCCTCCCTTTTAGAAGTTATGTGCGTTCAAAATAAGTCGGTGAGACCCACCCCTTCGAGGCCTTAAACTTCTATTGGTACTGGTAGTGGTGCTAGTACCTATACCCTTGCTTCTGTATGCCTAAGCTACCGGTTCTTAAGCTGTTATAGGTAGTTTTGGGTCCACCTCCGCTATCGTTGCTTTTCCTGCTTGCTATCGATCTAACAGAAGGTATGTTTGATTTTCTTCTAGTGGCTATGCTGTTGGATCTCTAACTTCTTGTGCTATAAGCTATGTTGATTCCTCCCCTAAAAACAGATCCCTACCCTTCTGATGTCGGTTGGTCGAGCAGGTTGGTTCTCTCCGCCCTCTTCGATCTAGCCTAGGTAAGAACATTAAGAACATTCTGGTGATTCTGTAGAGATAAGGGATCTAGGTATAGGTAGAGGTTCCCGTAGAAAATTGATATTTTGGTACATTAGAGAAATAAAATTCCTTCCACTATATACTTTTTTAAAATTTAAAACTTAAATAAATGTTTACACCTAGATTTGATCCCTACTTAAATAAATGTTCACGCTTAAACTTAAATTTGATCCCTACTTAAATCAACTTGAATAAATGTTCACACCTAAATTTATTCCCTGTTCATACTTAAAATGAATCTGTACCAATATATATCCACATAATCATAAATTTATGATTAACTTTAAAACCTTTTAAATAGCAAATATTAAAGCTCTTCATAGAACGAGGCTTACAAATATAGATTTAAGATGGTTGAGATTTTCCCAATAAACTAAATATGTGAAAATACCTTTTGCTCCCATTGATGAACCGCCACTGGATGGACCGCTTCCACTTCTACCTGATGGACCACTACCAGTGAGGGGTGAGAGCAAAGGAACACCATCACCGTAAAACTTGTATTTCCTCAGATCAATCATGCAGTGCTCATTCACTCTAAATATTTCCTTAGTTCCTTTTGGACAGCCGCTGAAATATTCGTATTGAGCGTTGAGGCACAGATTGCACTGAGTCGTATTAAGGTCACTCCAACATTGAGCCAGAGCATAAAACCCATTCTCACTTTCTGTACCGTAACCCACCTTACTGGATCGAGCTTTATCCGTAACCCTTGTGACAAGCATGTCAAACTGCGATTGCTGAAGCGTGTCTGCGATTGCTGAAGTAGTGTAATTATAGCACTGATCCCAACCCAGTGGATACGAGAAATTTTCTTTCAATTGCGAATACGAATAAAAGTTGTGAGTGTCATATCTCAAAAAGCATCCTTCCGCAACATAACCAATCATTCCAGAAATCTTGCGACAGTATCCACGGAGATACGTTGTAGCGTTTGAAACGCATGCCCGACAACCAGGGGCGTCCAGGTCTCCCCTGCACTGAGCACGACCGTACATCTTATCTCCATTCTCTCCATGCTGTGAAACACTGTACCCCGTTTTGTTAACATTCTCAACCAATGAATTGAGAACCACCTTCAAGTTCCTTTCCAGAGCACTTCCATTCTTGATACCATTGCCACTGCAATCGCCTATTACGTATTCAACAGGATAAGGATCATCGAAATCAGCTAATGCTAATGTTAGTAGAAAGAGCATGAAGGACAAAGATAATTTGGATTTTGCTGTAAAAGTGAAGTGAATCATTTCTCCTGTGTAATGACAGACGCAGGAAGGGGGCAATCTGTCAATGTAATTGAAATCAATGTGAAGCTCAACATAAAAAGAATTTGCCCTCCTTTGTGTTAAAGAAGAGCCGAGTAGAGGTAATGCAGGGGCAGTTTCCTTCCCGATTGACAGTCAAGCAAATGAAAGAATTTGGGCTCTACACGGCTTTCTTTAACTCTTCTTTGTGTTAAAAAAATACCTGTGTAGAGGTAATGCAGGGGCAGTTTCCTTCCCTATGGACAGTCAAGCAGTCAAGCAAATAAAAAAATTGGTGTATCTTTACCTGTCAAAGTGCACCATTACACTAGAAAGTATAAATAAAATGAGATAAAACAAATAAATTTTCAAACCATTGACTAATGTTTATAATATAAAATAAATGAATTTCATGTTTAGTATAATGGTAACTTAAAGTTGAAACCAATATTTTAAATGAATATTTTTATTTACCTGTCAAAGTGCACCATTACACTAGAAAGTATAAATAAAATGAGATAAAACAAATAAATTTTCAAACCATTGACTAATGTTTATAATATAAAATAAATGAATTTCATGTTTAGTATAATGGTAACTTAAAGTTGAAACCAATATTTTAAATGAATATTTTTATTGGACAAGTGCACTCAAAACAGGTAAAATTAGCAGAAAAATTGTTATTAGAAATGTTTTAATGTAGTAATTTAATACTTGAGGCTTATAATAATATATTATTAGTTCCTGCCACAGCAAGGATTATAGCTATTTATTAGAAGTTAAATATATTAGAAGTTAAATATAGTTGATTCCATTATTTAAAAAAAAAAAATCTCCAAAATTTGTATAAAGTTTTTAAAATTTTAGTTATTAAAATGATTTTTTTCAAATTTCAAAATCTTTTTTATATTTTTTTACATTTCAAATTTTATAATTTATAGCATATAGATAGAGATGTATGTTGTTTATTTAATTATGTTATTTTACATATAATATATATGAGCCTGGCTTACATATATATTATATGTGAGTATGTGAGTCAGGCTCACATATAATATATATGTGAGCCATATATTATATGTGAGCCAGGCGCCAGGCTCACATATAATATATATGTGAGCCAGGCTCACATATAATATATATGTGAGCCAGGCTCACATATAATATATATGTGAGCCAGGCTCACATATAATATATATGTGAGCCTGACTCACATATAATATATGGCTCACATATAATATATGCTGTGAGTCGGGCTCACATATAATATATGTGAGCCAGGCTCACATATAATATATGCTGTGAGTCGGGCTCACATATAATATATGTGAGCCAGGCTCACATATAATATATGGCTCACATATAATATATGTGAGCCTGGCTCACACACACATATATATATATATATATATATATATATGTGAGTCTCCTCACATATAATATATGTGAGCCAGCCAGACTCACATATAATATATGTGAGCACATATAATATATGTGAGCCTGGCTCACATATAAT
>ML796509.1:211843-227962 GCA_009831015.1 Picea engelmannii | reverse complement strand
CCCCCCCTCTCAGTTAGTTCATACCTGTAACATCTTACAGAAGTGAAGTTTTCCAAACTTCGATCTATGTTAGGAGTTGAGGAAGTTGTCATTGAGGGGGAATAGGATCTATTGCCTCCTTCGTTATCCTATTGTGTTACATTTCTAAATCCTTCAATCCTATCCCAAGTTGTTCTTGAGTGGTGATGTTAGGATATTTAGACACTTAGGAGTCAGTTAATATCAACTTGGTCTAATGTGTTGTTAGGTTAAAGTGTGTTTCTTTAGTATGCATTTGTAGTTATGTAATCCGATGGTCACAATATGTTCTAGACACAAATTGATTTGACGACTCATATTCTCCTCGATCTTAACAACTACATTGATATGTGGCTTAACAATCGATTGGTCCAAGATATATTTTTAAAGAGCATGGAAGGTCATTTGTCGAGGATCGATTGTGAGAAACTCTCTTGTAATATTTTTCTTTTGCATTAATAAATTGCCTCAAGTGGCCATGTTGGTTGGGGTCATGGATGTTTCCCCATTGGAGTTTTACCATGTAAAAACATTGGTGTGTTCATCTCTGATCTGGTTGTATGAGTGATTACTAAAGGTGTTCATCCTCTGTTGGAATACACCATGTTTTCGAACATAGAAGAAGCTTCATTTATTTAAATAGGATGTAATCTTATAGGGGAAATTTTGAATAGCCCAAATGGGAAGGTTATTAGCCCACTAGAATGTCAAAATAGTCAAAGAGAGTAAAATCCTCTCGAGGGAAAAAAAGATGAAGTGATAGAGATAACCATTAGGAAACGAGGGGAAAATGAATAGTCATCCAAGTGTCTTAAATTCATAAGTTCCCCTCTTTATTATTTTTTTATAAATAAGAATATTAGAATTGTAAAGGAATTTTTGCTTGTGCATCCCGTAGACTTTTTTATGAAATGTCAATGAATAAGAAGCCATTGTTGGCTTAGCTTTTTGGGGACAGATTTAAGTTCTAAAATGTGTGGTTTGTAAAACTTTTTTGCTAGTTTATTGAATTTTGGAATGATATAAGGATTTGCTTCTATAGTGAATACTTTTCTCACTCATAAGTAAGTTGTTTATTTAGTTTATCTCACAAATGGTTTGTCTATAGCCTTAAGCATAGTATTGTAGTTAGTTGATTATTACCAGAATTTTATGTAATACAACTAGTTATTTAGATTATTTGTTTTATTTTCTCAAGTAACTTTTTACTAAAGGTTGAAAGTAGTAAGATATTTGGTGCTATGTTTATCTCAAAAAATTTCTTATTTATCCCAGGAGTCATTCCACATCCTACACATTAGATTATTTACATTCCATTTATTGCATTCAAAAAAATACATAAATAGTGGACTGTGCTATAACCGACAAAACCCAAACAAAACTATCAAAAGGTGGTCAGGCCATAACTGGATGGATTCCCTATTCCAAATATTATGAGGCCTAAGTGGGACCTTTCATTGGGGATAATATATACTAATTGCATAAGGTCATTTATCCATTCAATAATTTTGGCACTAGAAGGAGGGTCATTATTATATGGCCGATAATAATAATCTACATAGTAATTTCTCACATAGTCTTTTCGACGTGGATTTTAATCCCAAGAAAACTTTTGAAGATACAACTATTGATCCAAAAAATCCTTATCTTGTAGAAATCATAATGTTGTATGATATTCCTAACCAAGAAGTGAATGTATTATGTCGACTTACCCAAGCATACTCAAAGAAAATCAGTAAGCTGCCCATTTCTCCTTCATTACCCAAGAGGAAGAGAACTACTAAAAATGTTATTCAGACCGATATAAAAAGTATTGTAGAAATTGTAGAGGATTTGATTGAGATCACACTTGATTAAATTCATCAACCCATGAAAATAATCCCACCGTCTCCTCTTGCTTCATCTCCCCATTCTTCAATTCCTCCGAGTCCAAACTTTGAATCTAATTTTTCTAGGAAAGCTTGTGAAGTTCTTCAACACCTTGTTGCTAATAAAATGCTTGGAAATCAATAGCAATTTCATGTCCAAAGAGCTCAATATGATCTCAACTTGGTAGGTCAATTCCATGATCTTCCAAAGCACCTTGAACATATCCTCCTGAAATTTGACCTATATAATTTAGGCTCACTACAAGTCAAAGATGTAGAAAAACAAATGTTGAGTTTGGTAAGGAACCCATGAAATGAAGTGATTACATATTCTCGTAAGAAACTCTTTGCTTTGCCCAAACTCTCCTCTAAAATTAATGAGCTCCACCGACATGGAGAGTGTCCTACGCCTGGTTAAAAAATTATCAAATGAAATTGTTGTTCTAAAAACTAATTATGGAGAAGGTACCTCTAATCAAAGAACTTAGAAACCTTATTACAAAAAAACCATTACTTCTTCAAAGCCACCCGAACCTACCAAATTTAATTTGAATATTGAGCATGTAGCTATGGACGATTATTGCAATTATCATCATGATAAGCATTATGAAAAGGCATGTCCAAAATGGTTGCATTCTACGACATTGGTGGTAAATCAATTTTTGGTTCAGTAATAATGGGTTGAGGTATCAATTCATGAGGTTGAAGATAACGAGGTTGAACTTGAAGAACAAGAGGCTAAAGGAGAAACCATGTTCTTAAATTCGATATCACTGGATATGGAATATGATGAAGAGAAGATAGTAGAATAGATACATGCTACCCAAATGGTACAAAGGGATCACAACCTAAGGAGTAAGGGGCCTGTCAACTCTGATCCTTCTACATAACAACCTACTCTTATTCCCAAGAAATATGTAGTTCTCCCCCTGTCCAAGAAAGAAACAACAACAAATCTACCTTTAATAAATATTGACCATAATGAGATTGAGGATATGAAAAAGACAAAAGTAAATATTTCTCTTTTTTACATATACAACATTCCTCAACAAAGAGAACTTATCCTACAACATTTCATGCCATCCTCTAATGTGTCTCATAAGACAACGACAAAGTGTGAGATAAAACAATCTATGTCCATGGTAAAATTGAATTCATAAATAAAACAAAAATATATTATGATTGATGCTTAATCAACAATCATTATAAGTCTCAAAACCCACATTTTTTGTTGACTTTCAAAATTCATTATCACAATGTGCATAACTATTTGGTTGACTCAGGAGCATCATCGAATGTCATGCCTTTTTCAGTATGCAGTAAAATAAATGCTACCCCAACCAAAAGTGAAACTCATATTATTAAGCTTGATAAGTCTAATGTTAAGGTCATTGGGGAACCTAAGGATGTTCAAATCACATTATCCTCTAATCCAAAGGTATAACAGATAATTGTTATTATTTTTGTTGATATTCCAAAATCTTATGGTTAGTTACTTAGCAGAGACTGGTCACAAAAAACTATAAGGATATTTTTCAACTAATTGGTCTAATTTATGCTTGTCATGGGGTAAAAGGAAAAATCAACTTCGGGTAGATTAAGAAGCCCACATGAAACATATAGTTATAGAATTGGAAGGAATTCATGAGCCAATTCAATTTACACAATCAATTATAGATAACTACGTTTTGGAAACTGAAGTGGGAAAATAAATTGTAGAAGAATCAATTTCTGAAATTGATGAATAGTTTGAACTCTATCATTACACTCAAACTAACGAAAAAAGACAATTATATTATAGTAGATGTACAAAGTAGTGTTTCAACTAACTTAGATGTAAATACTGACATCTAGGCTTTATTTTTTTATAGTTATAAATTGCAAAAAGGCACAAGAGCTAGTTTTATTTTGATTAATCCATAGCAAAAAATATGATATGTTATCCCCTGTAGGCTTGAATTTGAATGCAGAAATATTTTTTTCCAAGTTACAAATCTTGGGGAAAACCCTTGAGTACTTCCCCTCATTTTGAAGATGGTACCCAAGGTAAAGCTTGGAATATTTAGGGCACAAGGTTGATCAACAAAAAGGGTCAAATCCATTACAACAATATACTCGTTATGAGATAAACATGTCACTTGCAGAAATTGAACCCGGGTGGGGAGGATAACAATTATTCCTCCCAACCACCCATGCTAAAACCACTTGAATGAATGCATTGATAACATTGTAGAGTATGAATATTTAATTCTAGATCTGAAAAAAGCCATCGATTTAAAGGTGAAATCTATAAAAAAATATAGTGATTCAAGTAAAAAATATTATTCATTGTTTATCACCACCTTTGAGAAGTTATCAACTCGAGGTATGGAAGTTAGTTGATGAATTTGAAGATTTTAATGTTACTTATATTCCCTTATCAAAAAATGTAGCTGCTTGTATGTTGGCCAACGATGCCTCCAAGTTAACTCCAATAAATGATGGGTTCACTATTGAATTAATTTTTATCCCATTAGTTGTTGACAATGTTACTAACTGGAGGGTATTTAATTATGATCAATAGATTGTCCAGTTCTTGACAAAAAAGGACGTGTTCAAGGATGCAGTGATTGATGATGAAGAACATACCAAAGGATTGCAAGAGTGATTATATGGGATGAAAAATGTCAAGGAAATTTACATTCTAATAAATGTTTTAATATTGGAGAAATTGTATGATCCAAAGAGAAGATTTTGAGGAACTATGAACGTCAAGACAAATATCTCGTCCATGAATCATGAACTGATCAATTTGGGTATTTCTTAAAACCCAAAGAATGTTAATCTTTGAATGTGTTGCTCTCCAACTAAAAAACAAGCTTACATGCATTTATTCAGGCAATATATGAATTCATTTGCTTGGTCTTATAGTGACCTGAAAGCATATGAGACATGTACCATACAACATGTCATTCCCTTGACGGAAGGTGTCTAGCCATTTGAGCAAAAGTTGAGAAAAGTGCATCCAATGATGGAACCTTTGATCCATAAAGAATTGAAGAAGCTACTAGATGCTAAAATCATTATTAAAATCAAACATTATGAATGGGTAGCTAATATGGTTCCTATCATAAAAAAAAATAGAAATCATATTATGTGTAGACTTTCATAATCTAAACATAGTATCTAATAAAGATGTAACACTCTTTTAGTTGAAGCTGTATCGCTCTGATACAGAACTGTAACGCCCCCTTTCCATCAGCCAGGCAGGTGCTACTTCGTGGAATAACAATCTCATGCTTAATTATATATATGTGTGTGTGTGTGTGTGTGTGTGTGACATGCATTTAAGCAAATGAAACACACTTAAACTTAGAGTAAGCATAAGAATTAATGCTATTATAAATAATCAATGGTTTTTACATTAATTTATAGGCACAACAAAATACATGATAATTATAAATACACAGACATGCATAAACATAATTAAAAACACCATCTGGTACTTATCTTTGAAAATGGTGGTAATTCCACCAACCAGATGCAGGCCTTCCACAAACCTCCCAGCCTTAGACTGCGTTGCTCATCAAGCTCAGCAGTAGGTCACCCTCAAGCTGGGACTAAGCTCCACCCCAAGGCAAGGATTCCTAGGCTAGGCTGAGGTTACAGGGAAAACACATGGGCACAAGGAAGGAATTCTCTCCTAGGAACCACTCATACTCACTGCCACAGACTCTCCTTCCCCACATGTCTGTTCCACCCCAGGAGTATACACCTTCTTTGTCACCTAGACAGTCCTTTAGCTGCTAACCTCCCTTGCCTTGGGTTTCAACAACAGGCTGAACCAGAATTCTTCGAGCTCTGCAGTAGCTACAGTGTTCCTTCTAGGAGTTCTCTCCTTTCGTCTGCACACTCTCTCACTTGGAGAGAGTCGCTCACAAGCCAAGCAACCTATTCTTCCAACTTCAATCACCTCTCTCACCTGGAGAGAGTGTTGTACAAATGGCCAACAAGCCACACACAGTCCAACACTGAGTGGCCACAACAGCCAACGGGGAAAATAGACACGGGCTTTCCAACAGGCTTAGCAATGACAGGATGGTCTCGCAGTTATGGCTTTGGGATAGAGATTCTACACATAGGCTCAATATGTTCAGACAGAGGATGTCTCGGCCTTCCAGAATCAACACAGGCTATCCCCGAAATCAGCAAAGACTTTTCCCCATTGTTTCAGAATTGCACGAGGTCTCTTGCAGAGGTCGGATGGGTTCACGCTAAGGCTGTTGAGGGTTGAATGTGGAGGAACCCCCATCACGGCTCATCTCAGCCATTTTATTTGCATGCACCTAGGTTGACACTTGTCACCCATGAAACTGCATGCGTTCCATCATCATGCATCCCCTTTGCACATGTTTTTCCCTTGCCAGGGACTTAGGATAAAAACATACAATTCACATGTCTTTTGGAATAATATTAAAATATTATTCCTAAGGACTTAATCCCCTAGGCTCAACACTTAGCCCCTCTTCCCACCTTCCAGCCCCTAATCCCTTGCCCACTCTGTGGAAGCTTAGTCCCCCATCACTCATTCATTGTGGTCGGTCTGCACGTGGCAGTGTTTATATTTTATTATTGTTCTGCATAAATACAGGTACAAAATCAGGCTCTTGGCCTTCAACACTTAGGCTCTCTGGCCTAACAATCACATAAGCCACTAGCTTATATAAACTCAGCTCACCAGCCTATAAAACATATTTACAATTCATTTCATAAACAAGATTCACAATAGGGCTCGGCCTTGGGGACATTACAATCCCCCTCCCCTTATTTCTGCACTGTCCTCAGTGCAACTTTACACTGCATCTGCAAGCTTTTCCAAATTTCCAAAAAGATGTGGTTACTCTGCCCACATAACATCTTCATGCTCCCATGTCGCGTCCTTAGGACCGTACTAGGTCCACTAGACCTTTACAAGCTCTATGGCTCGATTCCGGAGCTGTTTGCTTTTCCTGACCAATATGCGCACATGATGCACTTGCATGACACCTTTTGGTTCCACGTAAATCACATTCCAATCGATAACATGATTAGCATCAGGTATATATTTCTTAAGCAATGAAACATGAAACACATTATGTACAGTCATAGATGCAGGTAATGCAAGCATGTATGCAACTGGCCCAATCCTTTCCAGAATTTCAAAAGGCCCACAATATCTTGCTGCCAACTTGGTGCAACTTCCAAGCTTCAGGGAACTCCTGTTGGTTTTCACTTTTAGGAAAACATGATCACCCACTTTGAATTCTCTGTGGGTTCTGTTCTTATCAGCATAACCTTTCTTCCTGTCCTGGGCAGCTTTCAAATTCTGTTTAATTCTTATCATTTGGTCTTCCATCTCTTTGAGCAACTTTGGCCCAACTACTGCTCTGTCAGCTGGATTATCCCAGCTCACTGGAGTGTTGCACTTTCTTCCATAAAGTGCTTCAAATGGGCTCATCTTCAATGATGCATGATATCCATTATTGTAGGCGAATTCTACCAAATACAGGTAGTCTTCCCATCTTAATGGTTTTTCCATCATGTACATTCTCAGCATGTCCTCTATTACTCTGTTCACCCTCTCTGTCTGTCCATTAGACTCGGGATGATACGCTGTACTAAAATTCAAATTCATTCTGAATCCTTTGAACAGTCCTGTCTAGAAATTCGAGGTGAATTTCGGGTCCCTATCAGACACAATCGTCTTAGGAACTCCGTGCAAGCGTGCCACTTCTTTTAAGAAGATGTCAGCAACATTTGCTGCCTTGTGAGTGGTTTTCAGTGGAATAAAATGGGCAACTTTTGTAAGCTTGTCCACCACAACCATGATTGAATCGTGTTGCTTGCTCATTCTGGGCAATCTTGTAATAAAATCCATGGTCACCACTTCCCACTTCCATTCTGGAATGGGTAAAGGCTGCAGCAACCCCACTGGGTTCCTATGCTCAGCCTTAACTTTCTAGCATTCCATACATATGGTGATGTATTCAGCGATCTCCCTCTTCAAACCTGGCCAAAAGTAATGGATTTTGACTGTTGCCACAGTCTTCTGGTATCCAGGGTGTCCATCATACGTCACATTATGCATTTCTTTTAGAATTACCAGCTTCAAATCCTGGACATTGGGTATATACACTCTGTTTTTGTACATAAGTATTCCATCAGCTTCCAAGTTGTAATTTTCTTCTTTCTGCGGTCTCTCACTTTGTTGTAGCTTTGCTGCCAAGTCTTTGTACTGCAAATCGACACTTGCAACTTCCAAAATTCTATCCTTAATATCCGTCTTGTACATGCTAATAGTTGTAGCATGCAATTCATGCACCTTTTTGCCAAGTGCATCAACCACCTTATTTTCCTTCCCTTTGATATGCTTGATATCAAAGTCGTATTTTCACAGAAAATCTAGCCACCTACTTTGTCTAGCATTTAAAGTCGGTTGATCAAACAAATATTTCAGGCCATTGTGGTCTGTTCTCAATTCAAATCTTCTTCCCATGAGGTAATGTGTCCATTTCCTCAGAGCGTGGATGATTGCTGGCAGCTCCAAATCACGAGTGGCATAATTCTTTTCATGCTCTTTCAATTTCCTGGACTCATAACAGATTACAAATCCATCTTGGCTGAGAACTCCTCCCAACCCTTCCTTACACGCATCTGTGCACACCACGAAATCCATATTTGGATTTGCAATTCTTAGGATTGGAGCGTTGGTTAACAGCTGCTTCAATCACTGGAAACTCTCTTCACACTCTTCAGTCCACTGAAACTTTTTCTCCTTCCTTTGCAAGGAAGTGATAGGGTGAGCTATCTTTGAGAACCCTGCGATAAACCTTATATAATAGCCCGCCATACCCATAAAGGATATAACTTCTATCATATTCCTTGGCGCTGACCATTCTTGGATGGCCTCAACCTTCTAAGGATCCACAACGATCCCTTCTTCTGAAATAATATGTCCCAAGTAATGGATCTGTCTTTGATAAAATGAGCATTTTCTCAACTTGACATACAGCTGGTGTTCTCTCAACACTTATCCTCAGGTGTTGTTCATGCTCTTCCTCTGACTTGGAATACACCAATATGTCATCCAGGAGGACTATGACAAACTTGTCTAAATAGTTCCTGAATACACCATTCATCAAGCACATAAAAACAACAGGTGCGTTTGACAGCCCAAACGGCACCACTGTGAACTCGTAATGACCATACCTTGTTCTAAAGGTGGTCTTGCTGATATCCTCATCTTTTATTCTTACCTGGTGATATCCTGATCTGAGATCTATATTCGAAAATATTTTTGCACCCTTTAGCTGATCGAAAAGATCATCGATCCTAGACAGAGGATACTTGTTCTTGACAGTTACCTTGTTCAACTACTAAAAATCAATGCACAACTTCAACGTCCCATCCTTCTTCTTCACAAACAAGATCGGGGCACCCCATGGTGACACGATGGGGCAAATGTACCCCTTCTTCAGAAGCTCTTCGAGCTGCAATTGCAACTCTTTCAACTCTGGCATACTCATTCTATAAGGAGCTTTCGACACCGGAGCTGCTCCAGGCATCAAATTTATAGAAAAATTGATGTCTCTCTTCGGAGGTAGTCCAGGTACCTCCTGAAATATGTCCTTGAACTCTGTGAGTACCTCATGGTCTCTAATTCTTGAGACTTCATCTCTGGATGCTTCCTCCACACCGGCTGTAAATAATTGACAGCCTTTCCTGTAACTCTTCTTCAGCTGCATGGATGAGATTTCTCTAACAACCACAGCTCTGGGAATTCCTTGGAATGTTTTCCGATTTCCCTCCTCATCTAGGCATGTAAACCTCTTGTTATGACATTCTAGGAGGGCATGGTGCTGGTCCAACCAGTCCATCCCAATTAAGCAGTCATAAGAGCCTAAAGGCATAACATTCAATTCAACCTTCGTGCTCAATCCATTCATGTCTATCGAAAAGGATTTAACCGATTCAGTGACCTTCCTCTTGGTTCATGTAGCCAACTGCACTAACCAAGACCTTTCATGTTTGCTTCTTGATAAATGAAAACTTTCTACCACCCTAGGATCTACATAACTATGGCTAGCCCCAAAATCAATTAAAATAATAAATGGTTGGTTGTTGATCATACCTTCCACTTCAATCATGTGCGATTGAAATTTTGCTTGCTTGTTGTCTAGGGATGTGTAGATCCTTGGCATCCTGTTGCCCATATCCTCCACTATTTCAGCTTGCTGAACATTGTGGATGGTTCTCACTTTATCTTTTCTGTGGGGGCAGTCCTTGTACATATGGTTCCCTTTACAAACCCAACACTCCATAGGTGGCAGTGTAGGCATTTTCTCACCCACTTCAACCTTCCTGGGCTCTCTGAAAGATGGCTATCCCTGAGGACTGTTTCTGAAAAAGGGAGGCTTGTTTCCCTTCTGCCTCTACTCTTTCCTGTACTTCTTCTGATCATCCCAAGCCTTCTAAAAAGTAGGCCTTTCTCTTTGCTGTTCATATAAGCATTTAGCCTTTCTTATTGTTTCTTCCATATTTTTAGGATCATCATACGAAATCTTGTCACCAATAGAAGGTGGCAGTCCACTAAGATATCTCTGAATCTTGACAGCCTCATCTTTGATGAATGGAACATACTTCAATAGTTCCAAAAACCTTCGTTCGTATTCATCGATGGTCATGCTGCCCAACTTGAGTTCGAAGAAATCCTTCATCTTTCTGTCATAGTACCTTTTGGTCAGGTATTTCTTCTTGAAATACCTCTTGAACTCCTTCCAAGTGATATCTTTCTCTCTGATGTGTTGCACTTGCACAAACTGATCCCACCACATGGATGCTTTTCCCTTTAGTTGATACATCACAATTCTTCCTTCTACATGAGGGGAATAATTCTGTAGTTGGAAATATTTCCTTATGCCTAGCAACCATGTTTCAGCATCTTCCTCCTTCTTATGTTCTCCATCGAATGTTGGAGGCTTGATCTTGTTCATCTCTCCTTTCAATTCATCCCTTCCAGATGTTCGGTGTTTTCTAGTAGGGGACAGGATTGAACTACTATGTGCCTCCCTACTGGAATGCTTTGGGGAGCGACAATGATGTTTGCTACCACTCCTTGATCTCCTTCTTCTTTCAGGGGTTCTGCCACTTCTTGATATTCTTTTCCTCTTAGGGGTCCTGCGACTCTATGTCTTGCTTGAGTCACTCCTCTTCTCCAACTTCCTTTCTATTCTTTCCAGGTTCTTCAACACTTTTAAGTTGAATTCTCCCTGCTGATCCTTGACCCTCATGAACTTTCAGCTATCAGCTCGGTGAGCCTGGGCATCTTTCTGCAATCTTTCAATGAGTTTCATCATATGTCCTTCCTTATCCAATTCTCTTCTGTGCCCATTGGAGTTCGATCCTTTGACTCCCAGGTTGGAATCCCTTCCTTCTCTTTCGCTCTCTGAAATGGAGGCAATATGTACCTCTTCCATTTCTATACTCAGCGTAGATTCACGGTTGTCCTGACACTCATTGAACTCTACACACACAATGTGCAATCAACCGAAGTTTTTCAGGCCCTTAAACCTTCAAGAAACTTACAACACTCATAAACCAACATGAACAAGAAAAATGTTTCGATTCCATTCAGTTTTCTGAGCTCTATTTGGCTCTGTAAATTTCGGGACTTCTGGTTTCAGGGTCTTGGCCCACGAGACTCTCATACTCACTTTCGGGTGATAGCTCCCTCTTTCTCCCTACCCTCGTAACCAAAGGCACCTTTCATAACTTCGCGATATCGCGAGTTCGTGAGTCAAATACCCTCAAATCTTCTTCCTCCAAACGCCGATGCCCGAGATGTGATACGGGTATGGCTCCCTCCTCGCTAGCGCTTGCTACATATAATCGTAGGCTAAGTGCTAGCACCTCTCACAATTCTTGACTTCATGAGTTGGAGTGTTGAGCCCTCATGCTCCTCCTTTGTGAATCCCGAAATCCCAATTTACTTTACCCTCCAGGCCCACATAGCACAACTGTCTCATCTATGGTGACGTCATCGGGTCCCACCATGCTCACTTTTCTTTTGTCCCACTGGCACGTGGTACACACCCATGTGTTCACATCCATTCCAAGTGAAATCCAACGATTATACCTTTCTCAAATCTACGGTGTAGATCCTTTCGGCGTTTCAGGGTTTCAGGCATCGAGAGTTCGTGCATCCACACCTCTCGAACTTCCATTTGTTGAAATCCTGAAATCACTGTCTACCCCTCCACTTGATCCAACGGTCAAGTTCCTATCTTACAATCTATGGTGTAGATCGTTTCAAAATTTCAAATTTCAGGTTTCTCTATTTTGTGACTTGTGAACACAAGGTTCTTCCCTTTTGGTTTCCCGGGTGCCAAAACGCCATCCAGTGGCCACGTGTTCCCTCTGATGGACGGTCTCGACGAATTCGGGGTTTCGCGTATCACGATTTCCCACATTCCTATGCAACTCCAAAGGGTTTTTAAACTCTGCGCACGTTTTCCAGATCTGACGATCACGAGGGTTCTCCTTTCCCCGAATAGATCCTACAGATCCAACACTTATGGTGTGGAGTCCTCTCTCCCTGTGGCCAGATACCACATTGGTTGTGGTTTCATAACACTACTACACCTCCTGAGATTGGTAACATGGTCAAGTAACTCCTTGACACTCAAGAGCATTCAAAGGTCTGAAATTGGTCCTCCAGACACAATTTCTCCTCAAACCCTCGGTCCAAAGACCACTCAACTAGCCCATCTAGGCTCAGCGTCAAAACCTTGGCTCTGATACCACACTGTAACACTCTTTCAATTGAAGTTGTATCACTCTGATACAGAACTGTAATGCCCCCATCCATTAGTCGGGCAGGTGCTACTTCGCGAAATAACAATCTCATGCTTATATATATATATATATATATATATATGACATGCATTTAAGCAAATGAAACACACTTAAACTCAGAGTAAGCATAAGAATTACTACTATTATAAATAATCAATGGTTTTTACATTAATTCATAGGCACAACAGAAAACATGATAATTATAAATACACAGACATGCAGAAACGTAATTAAAAACACCATCTGGTACTTATATTTGAAAACAGTGGTAATTCCACCAACCAGGTGCAGGCCTTCCATGAACCTCCCAGCCTTAGACTGCGCTGCTCATCAAGCTCAACAGTAGGTCACCCCCGAGCTGGGACTAAGCTCCAACCCAAGGCAAGGATTCCTAGGCTAGGCTGAGGTTACAGGGAAAACACACGGGCACAAGGAAGGAATTCTCTCCTAGGAACCACTCATACTCACTGCCACAAACTCTCCTTCCCCACATGCCTGTTCCACCCCAAGAGTATACACCTCTCTGTCACCTAGACAGTCCTTCGGCTGCTAATCTCCCTTGCCTTGGGTTTCAACAACAGGTCGGACCATAATTCTCCGAGCTTTGTGGTAGCTACAGGGTTCCTTCCAGGAGTTCTCTATTTTCATCTGCGCACTCTCTCACTCGGAGAGAGTTTCTCATAGGCCAAGCAACCTGTTCTTCCAATTTCAATCACCTCTCTCACCTGGAGAGAGTGTTGTACAAACTGGCCAACAAGACACACACAGTCCAGAACTGAGTGGCCACAACAACCAACGAAGAAAATAGACGTGGGCTTTCCAACAGGCTTAGCAATGACATGATGGTCTTGCGGTTATGGCTTTGGGACAGAGATTCTACACACAGGCTCAATCTATTCAGACAGAGGATGTCTCAGCCTTCCAAAATCAACACAGGCTATCCCCAAAATCAACACAGACTTTTCCCCACCATTTCAGAATTGCACGAGGTTTCTTGCAGAGGTCGGACGGGTTCACGCTCAGGCTATCGAGGGTCGAATAGTGGAGAAACCGCCTTCACAACTCATCTCAGCCATTTTATTTGCATGCACCTGGGTTGACACTTGTCACCCATGAAATTGCATGCATTCCATCAGCATGCATCCCCTTTGCACATGTTTTCCCCTTGCTAGGGACTTAGGATAAAAACATACAATTCACATGTATTTTGGAATAATATTAAAATATTATTCCCAAGGACTTAAGCCCCGAGGCTCAACACTTAGCCCCTCTTCCCACCTTCCAACCCCTAATCCCTTGCCCACTCTGTGGAAGCTTAGTCCTCCATCACTCATTCATCGTGGTCGGTTTGCACGTGGCAGTGTTTATATTTTATTACTATTCCACATAAATATAGGTACAAAATCAGGGTCTTGGCCTTCAACACTTAGGCTCTCTAGCCTAACAATCACATAAGCCACTAGCTTATATAAACTTGGCTCACCAGCCTATAAAACATATTTACAATTCATTTCATAAACAAGATTTACAATAGGGCTCGACCTTGGGGACATTACAAGAGATAATTTCCATGTTCCTCCTATGAAACATATTCTACAAGTAGTATCTAGTTTAGAGATGTTTTCTCTTCTAGGCAATATCTCAAGCTATAATAAAGCATTTGTGGTTGAAGTAGATAGGTTGAAAACCACATTTTGTATGAAATGAGGAACATTCACCTATTGAAAAATTTCCTTTGGACTTATTAACACTAGATCCACTTTCCAACAAGTTATGGTCAGAAATTTTAGGGGCCTAACAAATCATAGTGTCATGGTCTACTTGGATGATGTAATGGTTTACTCAAAAAATAGGACAAACCACATACAACACCTAAAATAGATCTGTGAAAGATGGCATAGGTATGGCATTTCCATGTATCCCAAGAAGATCATTTTTGTAGTATTAGAAGGAAAAAGTCTTGGCCATATTATCTCAAATATGGGATTCTCATTAATCCATAAAGAACTAAATCCATCACATAGATTCCCATACCAATTAACGAGAAGGTAATGCAATTCTTCTTTGGCAAGATAAATCTTGACATAGGACTTGTGCCAGATTTTGCTGAAACTATTAGGTTGTTGCAGAAAATGATAAAAACGATGTTGTCTTCAAATGGATGCCTATTAAGAAGAAATCTTTTGAGGAAATCAAAGTTGGGGAAAAAAAATCTCCTACACTTCATAGCTCAAGTTTCAATGAAGAATTTTTGCTATACACTTTTGTATTTTTCCATCCCCTTGTAGCAATGCTCACACAAAAGAACACGGGATGAATGTCAAACATCATTTATGAGCACCGGTTTACAAGGGGATAAAACAGATTACCCATCCATCAATAAGAAAAAATTTGTAGTGTTTAAGGGTGTCAAATAGTCCAGACCATATATTCTAAAAAATTACACTAAATAATTGTTCCTCACCTAATTGTTAGGTCCTTATTCATTCAAAAAGAACTAGGTAAGAGGAGAGGCAATTGGATCACTATCATTCAAGAACATGACTTGGAAATAAAATATGAAAAAATAGTCAAAGGTCAAGGATTATGTCAATTGGAAGTAGAAGCACTAGAACTAGATAACTTATGTAAGGAAGACTAGGAAAATGAAATCTCATTGTATGCTTACGAAGTATTATTTATCCCAACTACAGTGAACTCCTAGTAGGCTTAATTGAAACATTTTTTACATATGGGTGAGAGCCAACCGAACTTGAATAAAAATCAAATGAGAAATCTAAGGCTAAAATCTGATCAATACCAATTCATAAATAATGTATTATTCCTGAAGAACAACAACGAAGTATTACTTAGGTGCCTAGAAAATAAGATGATGACCGAGTTCTAACAGGCCAATTAGAGGACATTGTCAATGACACCACATGTCACAAAATATTGAGAGCTAGCTATTATTGGCCAACACTATTTAGAGATGCTCAAATAGACATTTAAAAGTTTAGAGTTTCCCAAACTGGTGCTAGAAGGGAGAAGAAACATTTTATCCCATTGAAACCCCTTACAATCAGGTCTATATATTATTGGGTAGATAAAAATTTACTCTTCAAAGCAACACAAGTACATTCTAACTGTTATATGTTATTTTATGATGTGGATAGAAGTGATCCCTATTGTGATCCAGTGACTTAAAATTGATAAAAGGTCAATGAATACAGTCCACTTCGAAGGGGAAACCTCATTTTACAATATATCCAATTCAAAATACAATATGAGATGATATAAGATGATCCTAAGACTAGGTACTCTCTCTCTCTCTCTCTCTCTCTCTCTCTCTCTCTCTCTCTCTCTCTCTATATATATATAT
>ML796509.1:172977-211786 GCA_009831015.1 Picea engelmannii | reverse complement strand
ATGAAGGGTTCTAGCCTACATGCAAATATAAAACTAGAAATGTAATAATTCAACATCTAGGGCTTAATAAAGGGTTTTATACATAATATGGAACTTTGTCTAGGGCTTAACATGTCCCTCTCCTTCAAACACGTGTTTTCCTCAACACTTGACTAACCACAGGTGTTTCTGCATGAAGAATTCATCTTTCCCATGTCGCCTCTTCCACTGGTAGGTTCTTCCATTTGACGAGGTGCTATGTAATTGCTAAATTCCGCAGCTGCTTAAACCTTGTTTCAAGGATTTTTTCTAGTTCTAGTATGATTTTCCCTTCCTCATTAATCTCTGGTAAAATAGTTTGGACTAGGATCTTGATATGGATTACCTTCTTTAAGCAAGAAACATGGAATATTGGATGTACACATGAAGATGGAGGCAACTCCAATTTGTAATCCATACTTCCAATCCTTTGCAAAACCTTATAGGGGCCATAATATTTGAGTGTTAATTTATTTTCCTTATTTTCTTGCTCAAGGGGCATATGTTTATATAGTTGTAGCTAAAAAATACCCAATCCCCCACTTCAAATTCCCTTTCATTGTGATGTTGATCAGCTTGTTGTTTCATCCTATTTTGTGCCATAACCAAGTTGTCCTTCCATAGTTTAAGAACCTCTTGTTGGTGCCCTATGTGTTTCTCCACTTATTGAACCTTTGTAGTCCTTTTCAAGGGTGATGTGATGGATGGAGGATGATATCCATAAAGTTTTAGAAATGGGGACATTTTTTATGAAGTATGGAAGGATGTGTCATACCACCATTCTGCCAAGTCCAACCACTCGAACCATTGTTTTTTTTTATCATATGAAAAACAATGAATATATACTTCTAGAAATTTATTCACCATCTCAATTTTCACATTGGGTTGAGGATGGTAAGATGAGTTGTGAGGCAATTGAGTACCCAAACAAAAAAATAA
This sequence comes from Picea engelmannii, assembly GCA_009831015.1. Taxonomy (NCBI): domain Eukaryota; kingdom Viridiplantae; phylum Streptophyta; class Pinopsida; order Pinales; family Pinaceae; genus Picea; species Picea engelmannii. Next base: position 210,829 of record ML796509.1, on the reverse strand, counting down.
TTCAGTCCAAAAATTTCCAGTGAATTGGATATCCGTCACTTACAATAATCTTGGGGACTATGTGTAGCTTTTGAGTTGTGTCCATGATTGTTGTGGCTATTGTAATTGCTTTAAAAGGATGAGAAAGAGAGAGAAAATGGGAATACTTTGTCAGTCGATCCACTACTACCACGATGATAGTATTTCCTTCATATTTGGGTAAACCTATAATAAATCCATTGAAACTTCTTCCCAATGTTGACTTGGTATAGCTAATGGTTGTAGGAGACTTGGCGTGTTGATTGTCTCTCCCTTATTCTGTTGGGTTCAGACACAAACTTTTGAACATCAATTTTAAGGCCTTCCTAGAAAAAATCCTTCTTGATCCAATGATATATTTTCAAGAATCATGAATGTCCTCCTATAAGAGAATTGTGCTATTCCAGAAGGAACTTTTGTTTGAGTTGGGAATTCTTACATAAATATAAGCGATCATGATACCATATCAATTCATTCTCCCATAAAAAATTATCTAATGAAATGGGCTCCTCTTGTAGTAGTTGAATGATATTGCATACCTCTTTATATTGCTTCCATTCTATCCTTGATTCTTCCACCCAATCATATTTCAAAATAGAAATAACACATAACGAACCTTTTGTTTCTTCTTCTTTCCTTGAAAGGGCATCTGCCACAACATTATGTTTTTCTTTTTTGTAGATAATTTCAAAGTCATAACCTAGCGTCTTTGTAACTCATTTATGTTTCTTTTCTGAAGATAATCATTGTTCCAAGAAGTATGTCAAGCTATCATGATTCGTTTTTACTTTGAAGTGTCTTCCTATTATGTAAGGGCACCATTTCTTAATTGCATGTAGTATGGACACAATTTATTTTTCATAAATGGGTTTGAGTAAGATTTTTCCTTTAAGTTTGTTGATTTCAAAGGCAAGAGGCCTTCCTTTTTTCATTAAAAATGCACCAATGCCATGGCCTGAGGCATCACACTCCACAATAAATGTTTTTGTGAAGTCAAGTGTGGCTAGAAGGGGAGTTTTACACATATCCTCCCATTTTTTCAAAAGATTTGGTTTCTTCTTAAGTCCAAGAAAATGCTTCCTTATTTAACAATTTTGTTACTATTTGACCATAGTTCTTGAAAAACTTGCGGTAATAGCCTTTCAATCCTAGGAATCCTCTAATTTTCTTCAAGGTTTTGGGAATCGACCATTCCCTCATAGCTTTAATTTTGTTAGGGTCCACTTTTACACCTTCATGTGATACAATATGACCTAAATATTCTACTTCTTGAACCCCAAAGTCACACTTGGAAGGATTTGCGTAAATTTATTTCTCTTCTAATAGTTGTAATACTCTATCAACATGTTGTACATGTTCTTCCCAAGATTTGTTGTATATTAGTATGTGATAAAAAATTAATAACAAAAATTTTCTAAGGAGGGGCTTGAAAATAGAATTCATCAAGCTTTGAAATGTTGAAGGTGCATTAGTAAGTTCAAATGGCATAACCAAAAACTCATAATGACCTTCATGTGTTCTAAAATATGTTTTGGGAATATCTTCCCACCTCATTCTGATTTGATGATATCCCGAACAAAGATCCAATTTAGTAAAGAAAATTTCTCCATGCAATTCATCAATGATAGGAATAGGAAAATTATATTTGATGTTCATTTTGTTGAGTTGTCTATAATCTGGACACATCCTCCATGAACCATCCTTTTTCGTAACCATCACCATTGGTGAAGAGAAAGAACTTTGGCTAGGTGGAATGATGTTAGCCTCTAACATTTCTTGGATCATACACTCAATATCACTCTTTTGTGCATATGGATACTTGTAAGGCCTAATGTTAGGTGGTACACTTCCTGGTTGCAAATGAATAGCATGGTCATGATCTTGAGCAGGTGGAAGACCCTTAGGCATTTCTACAAATATCTTGGAATGATTGTTGATAATTATTTGGAGATCCAATGGAGCAAACAACATAGATATTTGAACATCTAGTGAGCACAATTGTGCCATTACACCATGGTGTCCCTTTTTGAGTAATTTTGTCATGTTATTAGAGCTTATCACCTTAGAGGGTTTCCCTTGGATACCTCTAAGTTCAATTTCCTTTTCTTCTAATGAAAATATCATGAAAAGATCTTGAAAATTAAGGGCCATTGTCCCAAATGATTGTAACCATTGGACCCCTAATACAACATAAAAACAACCCATTTGGATGGAAATCATGGGGCTATCCAAAAATACTCCCCCATATTGAGCTTAATACTATGGAACTTCCTAGAAAAATTTATGGTACCTCCATCTAAAATCATTACTTGAAAATCCGGTGCTGTAAAAACAAAGCAATTGAGATCTTTTGCTAATTTGTAATTGATGAAGTTATGGGTACTACCAGAATCAATCAACACTATTACCTTTTTCTTTTTGATGTATCCTTGTATCTTGAGGGTTTGGGGGGTATTGATGCCAACTAATGCATAACAAGATATCATTGGAGTAATATATTTTAGATCTAGATCTTGTGATGGTTCCAATTCTTGATCTTCTTACTCTTCACAGTCTATGTAGAATAATTTGTTCTCATCGGATTTATGCTTCGTACTGTACTCGTTGTCACAATTGAAACATAGTCCCTTTGCTCTTATTTCATCCATTTGTTGTGGTGTCAACCTTTTAAGTTGAGGTACAATTGTCTTATGAACCCCAAAATGATCTTTTCTTCTTGGGTATACTCCAATGGTAGGCTTGTGTGTAGCCTTATTATTGGCTTGAATATGACGGGAAAATTTCATAGCTTCCATAATATTTGTGGGATGTCATAGGAAAATCTCATGTTTAATGTCTTCTTTGAATCCACCTATGTAAGATTCCAACAAATGTTCATCACTTATGTCATCGACCCTTGTGGCCAATACTTGAAATTATAAATTATAATCTTCAATATCACCTAAGTGCTTGATTCTTGTCAATTGATTGAAGTAGTCATGTTCCCAAACTTTCCCATATTGTGCTTCTAAGTCTCTTGTAAATAAATCCCAAGTATAAAGATAGAAAGGTGGCTTCATTTTAACTATCCATTGATACCATTGATATGGTTTATTCTTAATGTTCAAGGTTGCGATGTGAATCCTTTGCTTATCATCCATAATATTATGTAGATAAAAATATTGCTCCATTTGGTTCACCCAGGTAAAGACCTTTGTTCCATCAAACTTCCTTGATTCAACCTTGGGAAGGTTCACTCCTTTTGGAGACCCTCCATAAGTAACTCCATTATTGGAATTAAATCCCCCCCTGGAAAATTATTATTATTGGAAAGTTGTTCACCCTAAACACTGCCTTTATTTTCATGAGTTCCTTCATACACATTATCAATTTTAGGTAACCTCCCAATTAAGGTTTCCATAATATTTTGTTCCATTTTTTCTATATTTCTTTTCATCTCTTCCTTATTTTCATCCATTTTCTTTTTCATGTCATTCTTATTTTCCTCCATTGTCTTTTGAATTTGATCTTCGAATTCTCCTTTAAGGTATTCTTGAGAATGTGTTAAATCCACTCATTTCAACATTCTAACACTCATTTCATCAACTTGGTTATTTAATTGGGTTAGCTTGTTTTCAAAGTCTTCATTTTCTTCGGAAGTCATGTTTGAGTTTTTATGAGTACCATTATTTTTTCTTGTAGAACTCTTTTCCATGTGAAAAAATGATAATTCTCCTATTTTTCCTCTTTATCACAAAGTTTGAATCACCAAAGATAGATCTTCCAATAAAAATTTATGCCAATTGTAATTTACGTACCTTTCAAACCCTTAATTTGGAGTATGACTAGATGGATGACCTTTGTCCCGATATACCTCTAAAGTTTGAACCCTTCTAATTCAAAAAAATTTGCATGTAGTACTCTGACATGACTTATTAAAATCCTAAAAATTTCATAGTTTGAACCTTCACTGATAAAAATTTATAGCAAAAATATCAAAATGTCTTGTTTAAGATTAATTTCAAGATTAGTAAACAACCCCAACTTCCATGGGATATATAACACATATTTTTGTTTGTTTGTTTGTTAGAAATGTGTCCGTAACTTATGGGACCAACATTTTTAACCATTGGCTAAGAAACCACAACCTAGGGGAATCTAATCCATCAAAATCACAAGGGGATCGCACCTAGAATAGGTCGCACCAACCTTAACATGGATGGATTTTTGGGTGTCTCCTCCCTACTAAACACACCGTAAGGGTATTGAACTCGGGTCACCTAACAAATAAAACCAACACCTTAATTGATTGAGCTAGTGAGAATTGACGAGATATACATTACATATTGTAATGATTCAAAATGTGAAAATTGTCACATGTAAGTCACTATGTCTCCTCAAGATTCTAAAAATTTATGAGTCGAAAACTTCACACAAAAAAGTTATAGCGAAAATTCCTAGCTGACTCTTTTAAAAATGATTTCAAGATTAGTCATAAGCCTTGTCTTCCATGGACTATATATCTGAAAGTATAGAGAACCATAATCTGAAATTTGGATCACCTTTACTAGGAGATGTCTCCTAAGTCTCCACAAAATTTCACTATCTGAAACCTCCTAGAATAAAATTTATAGTGAAAATCCCAATATGACTCATTTAAAACTAAATTCCAGGTGAGTCCAAAGCCCTATCTTCCATAAGCTATATCTCTGAAATTATAATGAACCAGAACCTAGAATTTTTACTAGAGTTACATTGATATGTCTCCATATTAACCTCCAAATTTCATTGTTTGAAAAGTCCCATAAAAAATGTTATAGTGAAAATTCCAAGATGACTTACTTGAAGCATCAAAACCCTAGGATCAATGCTCTAATACCATAAGGGTTATGATCCAACACCTTAAAATTGATAAAATTCTAATGAATACAATCCACTTCAAGGGGAAAACTCCTTTTACAATATATCCAATTTAGAATACAATATGAGATGATATAATATGATCCTAAGACTAGGTCTCCTTGGTATATATATAAGAGACAAAGGGTACAATTATAATGAAAGGGTACAATCAAGGGTTCTAGCCTACATGTAAATATAACACTAGAAATGTAATAATTCAGAATCTGGGAATTAATAAGGGGTTTTATACACAACATGGGGCTTTTTCTATGGCTTAACAATCCAACTAACTAGGGTAAATGAAGAAGTTATCATCAAATTTCCGAAACAACTTTTGATTACTAGGTTTGGGGTTCCTTTTATGCTTGTTTTGGATAATGCTACATATTTTTCTTCTTTAAATTGATTGAGTTTTCCTTAGAAAATTTAATTATTTTAAGTAACTCTGCTAATTACTATCCTCAAGTGATTTGACTTGTATAGGGAACGAAATGAAAGGCAGGAAAAGAAATGGAGGATGCAAACATGGAAATATATCAGAGAGCATAATAATGCATTGGAAACCCAACTTCTATTAATGAATAAAATAGTGGAATATTGTAGAACAAAATTTGTTTAGAATGGTGGTAGCTTATCTCTAAAGAGAGAGAGATGTCTGCTACATTCAATTGCAACAAAAAAAAAAAAACACGGACCCAAAAAATCATAACAAAACTACCAAGATGGAGAACCTTGTTGATCCAGTGGAAGAGGTGGGTGGCCACCAATATACACTTGGATCAATCCTCCTCCCTAGGAAGGAATGGTCACCATTACATTGAGTTCCTGCAGTAGATGGGGAAACTTTTGATGAATCTAAAACTTGATGAGTCACTTGCCTTGTTGAAGAAGTTGTCTTGTTTTGACAATCCAATAGAGTTGTATGTTTTTCTAGTGGATGACCTTCATATTGTTTTCCATGACCCGATCCACTGTAGCTTGCTCAATGTAGTTGGGATTGATTTTTGTAGGGGCCAATGGCTCAACCACCTCTGAGGTGTCCAACAAAGGTGGGAAATATGGTCGAAGCAACTCCACATAAAATATCAGGTGTAAGCCAAGGAAAGGAGGAATACTCAATTCAAAAGCATTTTCACCCATAGCCTTTGTGATGGTGTAAGTTCCATATTAGAGAGGTTTGAACTTCCTGTGGGGGCATGTGAGGCACTATTTCTATAAATGAAACCACACCTTATCACCAACCTGAAACTTGTGTAGAAATCGATGTTAGTCATGTCATTACTTGTACTTGGCATCGACCTTTTGAAAGATATCATGAATATGTTGTTGGATATGTTGGATGCATTCAAAAAATTTGGTTTCTCTATCTACCTTTATCTAAGCATGGGAGGACTATGTCAATGAAGATGCAATGTGTAGAGCTGTACCAATGGGAGACAATGATTGGAACCCCAAGCGCAATTGAAAAGGTTTGCAGCAAATAGAGTCATGGAGGGCTCTATTATAGCTATGAAGAGCATATGGAAGGCTCTCATCCCATGTATGTGGATGCTGGGATTTGTACATGTGCATGATATGCACAATTATCATGTTGATCACTTCCATTTATCCATCTGTTTGGGGGTGAAAGGAAATCAATTTGGTTAACTCGATGTCCATTAGAGACCATAGGTTGGACCAAAAAATATTGAGGAACTTATTGTCCCTATTTGAAATAATAGCCCAAAATAAACCCAAACATGCTCAAAGAAGACCCTAGTAGTGGCCTTGGTTGTGATACTCTTTTTACATGGTGCCAAAATGGTCATCTTAGAGAACCGATCAAAAACCACAAAGACACAATCATGACCATGTTTGGTGGAGGGAAAACCTAAGATGTAATCCATATAGACTGACTCTCGGGGCTTGTCTAGGGTAGAGAGATGAATGTACAACCCTTGCTTCTTGATGGTCAATTTAGTGATGGCATAGGAAGTGCATGATCTGATATATTGGATGACGTCACATTGAAGCTTTGGATAATAGAAATACTCTTGTAGTACTACTATTGTCTTCTCCACAATGAAGTGCCCTGCCACTCGACTGTGATGTTCCCCCCAAATTAATTTTGCATGCTTGCTTGAAGGAACATAAATATGGCCCAGATAGAATAAGAGTGTATCCTAGAGGTGGAAGTCTAGAACTTGTTTTTTTGTGCTCAGCGTCTGATAAGTAGCAGTGAAGTCAAAGTCACTATTGTATAATTGTGACCACCTAGATGTCTTGTGCCCATGTTAATTAAGAACTATGGTTATTTCCACAACTGAGGGTCGACTGAGGTAGTTGGGAACACAATTAGTATTGCCTTTCTTTTACTTAATGTTCAAGTGGAATTGTTGTAGGTATATGGACCACTTTTGATGGTGGTCATTCTGTAACTTTCCTTATGTCTACATGAATTGAAGAGGCTTGTGATCAGTGTGGATGATTGTTTCCTTTCCAAGAATAGAATGCTTCCACTATCGACATGCCTGCACAATGGAGTACATCTCCTTGTCATAGGTAGGGTATCTACGAACATCATCAGATAGTTTTTCATTGTGATAGGACACTAGATGTCCTTGTTGATTGAGGACTACATTGATAGCATAGTCGAAGGCATCTGTCTCAATCTCAAATGGTTGTTGTAGGTATGGCATTGTGAGGAATGGTGCAAATTATGGATGATGTTTAAGATCCTGGAATGATTTTTGTTGTGACTCAGACCAAGAAAACTTGGATTTAGCTCCACCCTTGGTCACTTGAATTAAGGGCCAACCGACATGAGAGAAACCCAATGCAAACATACACTATAAGTTGGTGAGTCCCAAGAAGTTACGGAGCTCAATTAGATTCATTGGGACTAGCCAATCACTAATGACTTGAATAATGGTTGGGTCCACATGCACCCCACGTTCATCCATGATGTATACTAAGTATTGAATTCTCTTCATGTTGAATGAGCATTTCTACATATTGGTGTATAACTTGTGTTGTTGTAGGGTGCTCAAGAGTTGTTGGATGTGATGCAAAAGATCTTGTGAATGTCCACAAGATATCATCCATAATCCTCATGAATGCCACTAGAGCATTAGTCAAGACAAAAGGAATGACCAACCACTCAAAAAGGCCTTCTTTAGATTCAAAGGTTGTCTTCCATACATCAGTTTGTTCTATCAAAAACTAGTGGTAGCTTGACTTTAGATAAATCTTACTAAAGAAATTGGCACCCTTTAGCTAATTAAGAATATCATTAATCCAAGGGATCGGGTATTGGTTCTTGACAATGATTTTTTTCAGAGCTCTATAATCAATACATAGTTTCCATGTCCCATCTTTCTTCCACACCAACACAATTAGGATCCCACAAGGTGAGGAATTCAATTGAAAGTGGCACTTTCAGATGAGATCATGAATTTGATGCTTTATGTTGGAGGTAGGCCAAAGTGGAAAGAAAGAAGATTATAAGGAAAGAAAGTGTGCACGAGGAAAGCGACAGATGGAAGGAAGCACAACACGCGCGCATGAAAGGAAGACCTAACGACGATAGGTTTAGGGTTTTGGTAATGCATTGTAAAGGCTGAAGAGCCAGAAAACGTATAAATATAAATACTTAGGTATCATAGTAGGGGTGGGATGTTAAGGAGTTGGGTTTCTCTTGTAAGAGTTAGATATGTACTTAGCTATCATTGGTTTTTTGGTTATCAGAAAGACTAGTCGTTGTTATAGCAAGAAGTATTGTAGCGAGTTGATATGTGATATTTTGTTGTATGATCTATTTTGTATAAGATGTTGAGATAGAGAGGACGAAGGAGAGTAGATCTTGAGGGTTAGATCACAGGCTGGGGAACCTGGTGCAATCTAGTCCGCCTCATATAGATCTCACCCAACTATGAAGGATTGTAAGGTGTGTGACGCTTTAGATGCGGAAATACTATAATAAAAGAGCTGAGAGACAAATCTTTGTGGGCGTAGCCCAAGAGGGGGTGAGCCATGGTAACATTTGTGTTATGTGATGAATGCATGCATATATTTATTGCCTTCAGTTGTTATTGCTATGTTAAGGAATGAGTTGTTATATTTCATGCTTATTCATCGATAATAGTACATTGAGTTTACTAGTTATAATAATGGTTCAATATTAAGTTCTCATATCTCACACTCAATCCTAGGCTGTAAACACTTGAGTCTTACAACCACCCATTAAAGCTATCTTGGGTGAGACTGTGCAGTTCATTCTGTGTGTTGTGTTTCCTTCTATTTTTCCAGGGGGGACGATAGTTTTAGAGGCTTTTTTGGAAACCCAAATGGACATGAACCCTGGGTCAATACAAAATCAGACAGAGTAGAAGAAGACTAAAAAACCAACAAATGGTTATGTTTTCGTTGGTAGGAACAAGAGAGGGTTGCGTAGATGAGATAAGTTGAAGACCTGTTGGAGGTAGATCAAGAAAATATTAGGGAAGAGAGCAATGAACCATTATAAGGGAATGTTGAGACTGTGGAATCCCACAAAAGCAGAGATCGAAACTTGGATGAGAACCAAAGATCTGGAGTTTGCACAGAAAGATAACAAAAACCTTATAATAACACCTCGGAAATACCTTGAGAAATACATGTTTACTGATTTACACAAAATATTTTTCTGTGGTTTCCCACATTTATTGCAGGAGTGGATACTAAGGTTGAAGGATAACCATGCAATGAACTGGATTCGATAGTTAGAGTGGACTCCAGTACGGATCGAGCAGTTACAACAAGTGAACAAAAAATTCACCCGCATAGTAGATTTTTGGCTTGACAGTATTGTGGCAGGTTTCATAATAGAGTTTTCAATCGACACAGTGAAGTCATATAGCGCAGCAGAGAAAGAAACTCTACGAGAACCCCGAGGAAGATACATTCGATCGTTGTATAATTCTATAAAAATACTGCCATATAACAAAGGTGTAATGACAATGGAGTCAGATAGCTAAACTTCCCTGCGTGCATAGGGGAAGGGGGAAAGCACTGACAGAAAGAGGAGAAATGGAAGGAGGAAAGGATAAGGGAAAGAAGGAGGAACCGTTGGACCTGATCATGATGGATAATGACTAGATCTAGTGGATATTGGAGACAACTGGAAAGACGCATAGTGGAGTACCCTACCAATACAAGGTGAATACCAAGAAAAGAGTCGTAGCCGTGAGGGAAGGCTTGGCGAGTGATGAGAAAGAGGTAGAGGATCTTTGGGATGTGGAGAAGATTGAGGAAATCCTGTGCACAACATATGAGAGGAAGACAAGAGGTCCAAGAATGGGAAGAGAAGGTAGCAATCCTATCCATATTAATGTTAGTGTGGAACCCATAAACCCATGTGCGACTAATACACCAAAGAGTACAACATCGTTTAGACAACCGAAGTTTGGAAGAAGTCTGACAGCAGGAGGTACATCTACACAAGGAGCAACAACTGGAGGATCTAGTTTAGGCAACACTAGTGAAGTATCTACACCACGTGTAGGTAGCAGTTCAACATTCAGAATGGCAAGACACGATCCCACCATCAGGTTACCAGAATTCCGAGGAGAAGTAGTAGAAGACCGTGAGAAACACTTGTTCATTTGTGCAAAGATCTGGGAAGCAAAGCAGGTCACTGATGAAGATACCAAACTTGCACAGTTAGCTATTATGCTAAGAGACCGCGCACTAGACTGATACATGAGTCTCGACGCAAACAGTGCACCGGGGATGACAAGGACACTGACAGACATTAAGAAGTTATTGATAAATGAGTTACAAAATCCGAGCTCAGAGGACCAATACATGAATGAGATGATAGAAATCTGACAGAAACTAGGAGAATCGGTATGAGAGATCAACCAGAGATTCAAGTGACTGAAGGGGAAATTGAAATACCTCATCATCGATATGCAACATCGACACTTGTTTGTTAATTCACTACTCCCACACTTAAAATACCCATTGCGACAAAAAAAGTTTCAGACACAGGAAGAGGCTCTATAGGCAGCCCTACAACTGGAAGAAAATCAGTATCAGCAGACAGATCTAGCTATCGAAGAACTGAAGGAGGATCTGAAGAATTTAACGTTTCATCTCAACCAGAATAAGAATAATGATAAACGGGAAGTCATTTGGTGTTCTGCATGCAGGACAGAAGGACACCACAAGAACGAATGCCCAACATTCGCGCAGTATATGGCAGCAGGAATTCCAAACGCCTTACCAACAGGAGGACCATGGTGTGAAGTATGCAAGAAACTAGGTCACAACCCATATCACGGCCCGATGATGTAGAAATACCAGACAGTCCCAAAGAGTTCATATTGCACCTTTTTCAAGTCAATAGGCCATGACGACAAAGATTGTCAAACTATGGAGTTGATGCGAGAAAGGATGTCAAACGCATATAGAGTGCAAACTGAAATGATGACTGAGAAAGTTGTACCACAGTTTAATCAAGTTCCAGCTCCATACAACAATGCATATTAGCAATATAATAATGTGCAACAACCATATAATAGTGCGCAATTGCAGTACAACACGACACAACCTCAGTACAATACCACGCAGTATAATCAGGCGCCTCTATATAACATGCTGAGAGGAGACCGAGCAGGCTACATAGGTGGAGGACGAGTGAGAGGAGGTTTTGGATGAGGTAGAGGACCAGCGGTATGTCACAATTATCAACAACCGGGACATTATGCAAGGGAATGTCTGCTTCCACCAGCAACTTGTATGTTTTGTCACGCATCAAACCACGATACAAAGGAATGTTCGACACTACTAGTAAAGATTTAGGAAAAGAGAAACCAAAAAAAATAGAATGTTCAGTGGATCTCAACTAAAGCAAGGAATGAAGGATGGAATATCAACATAGTTACTCGTGGAGGAGCTAAAACAGGGGATGACGTTGTTCGACAAGAGCCAGCACAAAATCAATGGGTGAAGAAGAACATTGAACCAAGGAAGCAGTTCGACGTGCGGAAGGAGAAGGATATATTTAAGGAAGCCAAAAAATAATTCCAGAAGGAGGACATTGTGACGACTTCAACTGCGCAACAAAGTAAGGAAGCACTGGAATATGAAATGCCTCCATTATTGGAACATACCAACGAAATACATTCCATGAGACAAATAAGTACAATCAAAGGCTTTTTTCAATCATGTGTAAAATTATTAAATGATCCATCATCTATGAAAATATTGCAAAACATACTAGAAAAATGTAGTATGGAGACAGAAGGAAAACTAGAACAAAAAACAGTCAATCACCTACATACTAAGAGAAGAACAAGTAGGGAGTTCAGACTGAATGCAAACATTGGAGACTTCAACATGGGAGACATCATACAAGATTTGGGATTCGAGGTCAATGTATTACCAAAGGAGACATGGCAATGCATGGGAGATCCCACATTAGGATATTCACCAGCTCAACTAAAACTGGCAAACCAGCACAGAGTCATACCAATCGGTAGACTGAAAGGAGTAACAATAGACCTGGATGGAGTGTGTACTAAAGCAGATTTTGAAGTCATTGAAATAGTGGGCGACACAAAACCATACCCATCGTTGCTTAGTTTGGATTGGGCGTTTGAAAACCAAGCCATAATCAATTTGAAGACCAGAAATATGACATTTGAGTCAGGAGAATACAGGGTCATCGCGCCATTAGATCCATCAAAAGGGAAGAGGTTTGTAGAACCTACTTGTTTGGACTTAGAGGAAATAGGCCAGTTGTACAGAACAACTGCGCGCGATGAGGATTATGTAAACCCAACTGCAAACAGAATACTCAGTTGGTGGAGCATTGCTTCATGTGCAACAGACTCAGACACCAGTTTAGAGAAATGGAAAAAAAGGCTACACGAAGTGTCCACGAGACGATGTGCAAGAATAGACCGCGTAGTAAGATGAGTAGGCACGGAAATAAGGGAACCACCTAGTTTCCACGGAATAAAAGATTTGGAAATATTTTTGGCACAGTACAAAGACAAAGTGTCATATAACCAAAGACTATTAGCACTTGATATAGCACTCAAGGCCACACTAGCAAGATGGTGTGGCGCACATAAAGAGGCAATCACAAATTGGTACCAATGTAAGCGGTTATTGCGCATAAGGTTTGGCGCAGAATAGAAAAACAACAAGAGACAAAAGTATGATGGACAAGGGGCACCAGTGGAATGCTTGGAGGAGTGCATAACGCTATGGAAATTGACACCCCCAGAGGAATGGCCTCATCATTTCATACACACTCTAGAGGGCATACCAGTGAACTAGTATACTGGCCAGGAATTGTGAAAAGGAACTACGACCTAGACGACACTGCAATAGAATTTTAAAATCACTTTCTCGTTCAAGCATGTGAACCCCAACATAGATGGCACTCTTAAATAGATAAGAGGATTGATATTCATCAAAGAACCAGAAGTAGAACTCATCACAGAAGAACAACAGTGGAACAAACAAACAGTTAAGGCACTGTTGTCATGTTACCATGTGCAAGAGGAAGCACCAGATGAAGATGATCCACGTGATATTCAGATTGAAGAAGAAGAAGGTGAAAAAGAAGCCAAGGGACCACCTATAGAATCATAATTTGTTGTCATGACAATCAAGGTAAAGAAAGTCAACATTGGGACAACTAAGAATCTCAAGATGGCCAGCATCGGAGATTACTGGGATGAACAAACGGTAGAAAGCATAAAAGAGTTATTGTGCAAGTACAATGACTTGTTTCCCACAACATTTACAGAGATGAAGGGTATAGCAGGAGAGCTAGAAGAAATGAAGATACCACTCAAACCTGAAGCGAGATCGATCAGACAACGACCATATAGATTGAATCTGATATATAAGCAGAAAATCAAAGCCGAGATCGACAGGATGCTCGAAGCCAGAATCATAGAACCGGTCGAAGAATCAGAATGGATAAGCCCGATGGTAGTCTAGGACAAGAAACAGGGAGGGATCAGGATTTGCATTGACTTGAGGAAGTTGAACGATGCATGCCTACATGACCCATTCCCTACACATTTCATAGATGAAGTGTTAGAGAACGTAGGAGGAAACAAAGCTTACTCATTCACTGATGGATTCTCAGGCTACCATCAGGAAGAAAGATACAAGACCACGTTCGTGACATAATGGGGGTCCTACCAATACACACTCATGTCGTTTGGACTAAGGAATGCACCCGCAATATTTTCCAGAGTAGTCATTGTTGCGTTTAAGGAATTCATCCACTAGTTTATCGAAGTATACCTGGATGATTGGACAGTCTATAGATTGTTGAAAGAACATGTAGAAGTCTTAGGACTGATGTTAGAAAGATGTAGGCAGTTCCAGATATCACTGAACATAAAGAAATGCATATTTGGAACATCGTTTGGGATGCTATTGGGCCATATATTATGCAAACAAGGTTTACTTGTAGATCCTGCAAAGATTGTAGTAATTGTTAACTTACCAGCACCAAAAACAGTTTGTCAGCTAAGAGCGACGTTAGGACATATAAGATACTACAGAAAATTTATTAAAGGATATGCGCAGATCACTGCACCAATGGAAAATTTGTTAAGAAAGGATACAAAGTTTCAGGGGAACAACGAGTGACAACATGGTCTGGATACCCTGAAGGAAAAGATACTAGTATTTCTAGACCGGGAAAAGACATTCCACGTACATGTAGATGCATCAGCCATAATACTTGGAGCTATCTTGGCATAGCCAGGAGAGGGGTATTTGGATCACCCCGTAGCCTTTGTGAGCAAAAAGCTATCAGAATCAAAATAGAACTACAACACTACAGAGCGAGAAGGCCTAGCTATGGTCTACACACTACAAAAATTCAGACATTACTTATTGGGGAAACACTTTAAGATGTTCACATATCACTCAGCCCTGAAATACCTAGTCAACAAGCCAGTGTTAGGGGGGATAATTTGTCGATGGTTACTACTATTTCAAGAATTTGAATTTGAATTAATAGTCAAGCTAGGAAAACTGAATGCAGGACCTGACCACCTATCAAGAGTCACAAATGGAGAAGAACTTACGAATTTAGAAGACAAATTTCTAGACGTGCAACTATTTTCAGTCTAGATCGTTGATGAACACTTTGCAGATATCATTCAGTACTTGAGCACAGGTACTGTGCCGCAAGAATATAACACCATGTATAAGAAAAACCTAGTAGTCCACGCTGCCAAATATCAACTGATTGCAGGACACTTATACAAAATGGGCACAGATAACATCTTGCGAAGGTACGTGTTAGAGCACTAAAGACCAAGAGTCTTAGCAGAAGCCCACGAGGGAATAGCAGGAGGGAATTATGCAGAAAAATCTACCATGCAGAAGGTGTTGCATGCAGGACTATGGTGGTCGACGATTCACCGAGACTTAAAGGATTATTGTCAAAGATGCGATGTCTGTCAAAGGGTCAGTAAACCCAACAAAAGGGATGATATGCCACTACGACCACAAGTAACATTACAAGTGTTCGATAAGTGGGCAATAGAATTTGTGGGACTGATCAACCCACCAGCAAAAAGAACAGGAGCTAGGTACATTATCACTGCGACGAAGTACCTAACAAGATGGGTGGAAGCCACACCAGTTAAAGATTGTAGCACAAAAACAACAACACACTTTTTTTTGAACAAGTAATCACTAGATTTGGATGCCCAAGAGTTTTGATGAGCGACCAAGGCACACACTTCATCAAAAACACCACCAATGCTATGACTGAAGAATTTGAAGTCCATCATCAGAAGAGCACACCATATCACCCATAGGAAAATGTCACAGTGGAAGCATTCAAAAAAATTCTGGAGAACGCACTGACAAAGATCTGTAATGTCATAGGGACGAATGGGACTTCAAAGTACCAGTAGTATTATGGGCCTATAGGACTACATGGAAAAATTTGATAGGGCACATGCCATTTAACCTAATCTATGGACAAGAAGCAATAGTGCCATTAGAATTCTTAGTACCAAACTTATGCATAGCAGCAATCACACATATTACAGAACGAAGCACAGTACGGGAGCGACTGAACCAGCTAATGACCATGGAGGAAGATCAAATCCTAGCAGTATTCCACCAACAAGTTCAGAAAGAAAGGGACAAAGCTTGGCATGATAGACACATCAAGAACAAAACTTTCAAGGAAGGCAATTTAGTACTGATGTATGACATCAAATCGTTTCAGCACCCAGGAAAGCTCAAGATGCATTGGTTAGGACCATATGAAGTAAAATCTGTCATAGATGGAGGAGCTATACAGTTGAAAGACTTATCAGGCACAAAACTTAGAGGGATGATCAACAGGAGCCGACTAAAGTTGTACAAGGACAGTCGACCACCCACCACATAGTAAAAAAAAAAAAATGGTAAACAGTACCAACAGAGGCAAAGTGCGCTAAAAGAACATGCACATTTAGGGACACAAACTCGGTGAGGAGAAGGACAACGACCACGTACAAAGGGAAACAAGAAGGAAACGGAAAGATGACAAAAAGCAGTACAAAAAGATGAATTCAGGCGGAATTAAAGGATGGAAAGGACCGATGGGACACCACATTAATTGCACCAACTGGAGACGGCAAGGTAGAGTAATGGCAAGTATGAAAGAACCAGAGGTGCATTAAACCCACAATTAAGGAAGTGTCCTCGACAAGCTTCATGGGGTACCCATACAACACACGAACGTGGGAACAAAGAGTCCATTTGTAAAAAGAGAATAGACAGAGAGTGATAGAAGCTAAGGAGCACATAGCCGCATTCACAGAGGTCACAAAGACCATCCAAACTCAGTGAGTGTTTGACATTTACCGCCATGGCACCACCAAAGAAAGAAGAAGCAAGCCAAGCTACTAGAAAAACCAAGGTTTAGACCAAGTCACGGGTACAGTTGGAAGAAAGCGAACAACAGCCGCCAGAGATCGTCAATGTCGATGAAATCCCATCTCCAGACACAGCACCGGTGAACCCCACACTTGTAGTGGAAGAAACAAAACAGACAACACCAGAGGGCACAAACATAGATCAACCAACAGAGGTACAGGAGAAGAAGAACCAAAATATAGAAACCCTGAAGGAGGTGCAACCAAAGAACACAGAAGCGGCTCCGAAAGTCAATGGAATGATGACAAATTAGGAAGAAACAATCGATCTAGACGATTCGCAAACCACCATATCAGACCACCCACTGGAAGGAATGGTAGAGGATGTCACAGGTCGGCCATAATGGTATGCTGAAACACAATCGGAAGTCATTGGAACCTTGAGCCAGCTACCACCATCAAAGAAATACAAGCAGCATGTACCTAGGTTACCTCGCAAGAAACCAATCGCAACAATCGTTCTACCATGTATACTAGATGGGCTATGAGTGGGACCAGACTTGTTGGGTCATATTGACAAGCTAAAATACTCAGACCATGATGTAGCAAACGCATACAAGTTTCAGGAATTTGCAAAGAGAGTGTACATGGAGACAGTGGGCCTAAATTCGGTTGGGGAAATGATGGATTAGCCACTCCTTTGGGCAACAAGGTTGGAGAAAACATGAATCTTAGGTCTGTTGCATCTACCACATTTTGGCAAAGTTCAGTACACAGGTGCATATGTCAAACAACTATTAGCAGTCACACATGGTGGAGACATATGGTTGGACAAGATCGTCTCGATAGACATAGAGCTTATTGCAAGCATAACAAGATTTCCATCCTGGGGCATGGATCCAGCGCAGTTTCTAGATGACAAAACCAGGGAGAAATTACTAGAGGAAGAGATGAAGAAGAAGTATGGCACCAACTAGGGGACATGAGAAATTATTCTCAAGAGGATCAACGATGTCCCCACACAAATGGGCGCAAAAATCTTAGCCTGTAAGTTGCTGAGAAAATGCCGCAGAGAGGAAGTTCCAATTGGGGTTGTCGCAGTTGCAGCCTAATGCACCAAGGGCACCGCAGTGAGATGGGCACTATATCTCTTGAAATTATTCTTGGACGACTGCAAGGATGCGCAGAATCTAGGAACAGAGTTCCACTATTCATGGCTAATCATGTTAATAGCCTTTATGGGATGGAGAGAACCAAGGTATGTAACTTTTTGTACTAGACCCAAACTGAACCATGGAGAGAGATATCTATTACTAAAGGCCACGTTGGATGCTAAGCACAAAAGGATGAACGGGTCCATATTTGAAGGATAGCTATGTGACCTACAAGAAGCTATCTCCAACATGTGGAGGATCACACCAGAGGTTGTCGCGTGGTATCAGGACATCGCCAACTTCAAGTCCACATGACATGCTATGTGGATACAAGCGTGGAAGGATCTTGATAAACAGTGGCTACAAATGCATTATTGTATCACAGAGCGTGACATCGACATGGCCATCAACGAATGGGATGATGAGTGGAATATTCCATTCCTCACCTAGGACTTGCCAGAAATAACAATAGAAGAAGAGGCGGGGCAGGGAGAAACACAACCCCAGGAAATCCAAGTGCCCAAGAAATGAAGGAAGGGCCAAACAAAACAAAACACAGACAAACAAAGGCACAGCGAAGATGGGGACCCAGAAGGGGAAAAAGGAGAATATGCAACCGGCCAAAGAACAATAGAAACAGTTTGAGGCAGTGCAAGGGACCGCACCAAATCCCAACTCATAGGAACCAGGGGGGAATAAGAGGCCAACCTCGTAGACAGGAGGCGCGCGCAAGAAAACAAAGGCACAAAGAACACCGCCAGAGTATATGATCACAGACAACAATGGAGAAATGATAGCCCCGAATGGTCTAGGATTGCTTAGTCGAGGACTTTGACCATGTTGCGCACCACAAGGACATGATTCAAGAGGAGATAGCAGACATGCGGTAGTTCCTCAAGAAAATTGGGGAAGTATAGACAACAGGTAGCAGCAGGGGAAAAGAGCCATTAGCACTGCAGATAGAGGAAATACTGGAAGAAGGAGAATGAGATCCAGTCCAAACAATACTGTAGTCGAACACAACATTCCACATCACACCCAGTATGTTGCGCATGGACGAGATCGTGGGGCAGACACCCTTAAAATACTTATCTCAAATCCGACTGGTGTTGACACGGATGTCATCCAAGGCACTACACAAGTGTCAGGTTAGCATAAACCACAAGGTACAGTCTCACACATGTAAAAACTTAGTTGAATTGCAGTAGGAAAAAGAGAAGTAGGATGCACTGGAAATATTCTATGAGCAGGCTAAGTGCGAGACCCAAGAGGAAAAGGAGTGCAGGAAAGGATTGGAGCAGAAAGTCGCAGGAACATACGAAAAGATTCCAAAGACCACGCAGGACGATGAAATCACATCAGAAGAAAATATTGATCAGATTGCATAGGCAATTGATCAATACCATAAGGAGATTGAGAATATCTGAGAACAGCTCACACCCACTACTCCACCAGCAGTGAAGGAGCAAAGGAAGAAGGAAGTAGTAGCGCAGTTGCAGGAGATAGAACAATAGGCCTGCACAGCAGTCAACTTGTTTGATCAAGAAACACAACTTTGGAAAAAGTTAGAGGAGGATCAATGGGTCCAAAGGTGGGACAAGGAAGAAGAAAGGATCAACACAATGATCCAAGACCTCAAGCAGAGTCATAAGACAATGGCTATCACAGAGTGTGTCAAAGGGGCACATGACATGAAGAAACTACAGGCAGAACTCACCACTGTTCAAACACATAAACAAGAGCGAAGGGCTCAAATGGAACCGCTGCAAGAGAGGGTAGCAAAAGTCCTGGCATAAGAAGAGGAAGCCAAGACACAGATAGCACAGACTCAGGAAAAATGCGCAGAATTTCTCAATGACGAAGTTACAGTTCAGATAGTGGACACACTCAAGAAAAATTTCCAGGGGGTCACCAAGGAGATCGAGGAAGCACACAAAGGCTAGGTGTCTCGGGACGAGCCACATGTCAGTGTTGAGGGCATATTGGAGGTAGGACAAAGCAGAAAGAAAGACGATCGTGGGGAAATAAATCATGCACAAGGAAAGCGATAGCTGGAAGGAAGAACAACACACGCGCATGCAAGGAAGACCTAATGACGGTAGGGTTAGGGGTTTGGTAATGCATTGTAAAGGCTAAAGAGCCGGTAAATGTATAAATATAGATACTTAGGTATCATAGTAGGGGCGAGATGTTAAGGAGTCAGGTTTCTCTTGTAAGAGTCAGATATGTACTTAGGTATCGTTGGTTTTTTGGTTATCGGAAAGACTATTCGTTGTTATAGCGAGAAGTATTGTAGCAAGCTGATATGTGATATTTTGTTGTATGATATATTTTATATAAGTTTTTGAGCTAGAGAGGATGAAGGGGGGTAGATATTTAGGGTTAGATCGTAGGCTAGGGAACCTGGTGTGATCTAGTCCACCTCATATAGATCTCACCCAACTGTGAAGGATTGTAAGGCATGTGGTGCTGTAGATGCGGAAATACCATAATAAAAGAGATGAGAGCCAAATCTTTGTGGATATAGCCCAGGAGGGGGTGAACCATGATAACATTAGTGTTATGTGATGAATGCATGCATATCTTTATTGTCTTCAGTTGTTATTTCTATGCTTAATGAATGAGTTGTTATATTTCTTGCTTATTCGTCGATAACAATACATTGCATTTACTAGTTATAATAATGGTTCAATATTCAATTCTCATATCTTGCACTCAATCCTAAGCTTTAAACACCTGAGTCCTATAGCCACCCATTAAAGCTATCTCGGGTGAGACTATGCAGCACATTCTGTGTGTTGCGTTGTCTTCTGGTTTACCAGGGGGGGTGATAGTTTTAGAGGCTTTGTTGGAAACCCGAACAGACATGAACCCTGGGTCAATACAAACTCAGACATAGTAGAAGAAGACTAAAAAACCAAAACTTTATTTACTCATTCCCCAGAAGGGAGTGTTTCTATATTGGACCATTGGGTAAGGGAGAACCATGTATCAATTCAATGGAATGTTTGACCTGACAGTGTAGAGGCACCCCTGTAGGTGAAGCAAAGATATATTTATATTCCTTTACAATCTTTCCCACCTACTTCTATTGTGCAAAGAGATCATGTGCTAAATTTTTGTCGATTGTAGTGACCTTTTGATCACCTATTGACCGAACCATGAAGAGGACAAATTTTGTAGTCTGAGATATTACCTTTCAACACCTTTTTACCAACATCAATGAAAATGCAATAGTCGGAACTACCTCTGGTACCCTATAGGGATGACCTCCCAAAGTAACAATGACACTATATGGTTAGGAATCATAAATAGAATGATGTTTCCACATATAGGGTTGTCCTAAAAGAACATCACAAACTTCAAGTGGGGAAAAATCACATTGTACCTCATCTTTGAAGGGTTTGATTCCATAGGGCAGGTGACATTGTTGGATGACATGAATGTCATATCTCTTTCTCAACCAAACAATGGTGTATGGTTGAGGTTGTGGCATTGTTGGAAAATTCAATCTCTTGATGACCTCAACATAGATAAGGTTATTTTGGCTCTCCTACCAACAATGAAATGTAGTGGGTCCCCCTTAACCCACATATGTGAATGGCAGATCCCCCCCCTTCTCAATATCCTCCGAGTCTTCTAGTTCTCTCATTGTGGTTGTGATGATAGCACTAGGTTCTATATCAATGATCTTATTTCCGTTATACTGCTCCAAATCGAAGTCTGATCCAAGGTCTGGCTCTTTTTCTTTAAGCTTGGGAAATAATGATTGTTTCGAGAAACATTCATCAATGTTGTGCCAGGGGATTTTGTGGTACTCACACCACTTTCCAGTGTCCATCTTCGACTTCCCATTACCCTTCTTTACCTATGGATTGGATTGGTCCTCTTGGGGTTGGATCTTTTTTCTCTAGTTAGGGCCACCTTTACCATACTTCTGTTGTGGCATATTTGTAGACTCGAACTCCCATTTATTCCTTTTCTTGGATCTCTACTCAATTTTGACAGTATATCAATAAGTGATTTCGAGTGAGGATATGTCCACGAAATCCATCTATGTTGGATGTAAATGTGTAGGACACTATAGTACTTTGGATCCAAGTTTCACTCAGAGTCTCTGATACCTAGATTTGAGCACAAGGTATGGAAGATATTGGTGTACTCTGACACCATCCGGTCTCTCTCCTGTCACAAAGTTGTCCATCTTATGTACTAGTCATCATGGTTCCTAACACGATACAATTACTCCTTGAGGTTGTCAACATAGGCCACTGAGGTGGGTTATTTCCTAAATGTTGTAGAATCATTTGTGCTTTGTCTTTCCTAGTAACCTTCCCACCAATACTTGACATGGGGAAGGGATTTAAGGAGCGCAAATGTGATCTATTTGATGTTGATTTTTTTTTGGATAGAATACTAACACTCTAACAAATTTAACCATTTCTCCAAAGAATCTACATCTATCTGGCCTTCAAATAAATGGATATCATAGTTAACTTGTACCTTGAAAGGTGTTGTACCTCCAAAATGACTGCTTGGTTAATGTGCCTCAACCGTCGTTGGAAGTTGTTCAAGGATTTCGGTGAATTTCCCATCATCTCGTTCCTCTATTGTGGGAGGGCTTCCTCAAGAAACATATTGAAAGGATCTATTATTCAATCATTTCTCTTTTCTTCCACCATGTGAGGCCTCTTGGGCCAGTGAGAACGGTCATCTCCAAGTGAAACTAGCTCGAGACCCAACTCTTTATACACTAACCTTGTCAAAGACATGCACCAAGAAAAAACAAGGAGCATATTGCTCTGATATTATTGATCTAGGTTGTATAGGGAACAAAATGAAAGGTAGGAAAAGAAATGAAGCACACACACATGGAAACATAACATAGAGCACAATAATATAGTGGAAACCCAAATTCTATTAATGAATGAGATAGCATAATATTGTAGAACACAAAATTGCTAGAATGGTGGTAGCTTATCTCTGAAGAGAGAGAGAAGTTTGTTATAGTCATTTGAAAAAAAAAAGTGGACCCAAAAAATCATAACTAAATTTCCAAGATGGAGAATTGTGTTGAGCTAGTGGAAGAGGTGGGTGGCCACTAATATCCACTTGGATCATCAAGGGAATGGTGTAGATAAATCTACTAATAAAAACCTAATCAAAATTTTAAAGAAGATAGTAGTTGATCATCAAAAAAATTGGCACGATGTGTTGTCAAATGCTCTCTAGGATGATAGAGTCACACCTAAGGCTACTCTATGAACCTCATTGTATTTTTTAGTATATGGAAAAGAAGTTATCCTACCACCAAATGTTTTGTTAACTTCCATATGACTTACCCAAGATGTAAGGGGGGGATTTCCTGGCTATTCAGAAACAAATCAATCACTTATTGAACATGTTATCACACAAGTTCTAGGTTGGGAAAATCCCGATCCAACCACCAAAATGGCGACAACTTAGAGAACACCTACCCACTGTCACCTTAGGTAGGTGTTCCTGTCACTTTAGAGGTGAGGTAGTTACCTCAAGGGGGGAATCCCAATGACCCTAGGGAAAATTGGGATGGAAAAAGATAAGTATGAATGGATGTCCCTAGAGGTCAATTCTAAATGGTAGGAAAATCTGGGAAAAGAGTCTTGGGAAGGATTAAGGGTTTCCAAGTGAGTTGAGTGACCTACCAAGAGAAAAGTACCTTCCCACGACACAATGAAAACCAAGGATGCTTGTAATATGTTAGTTGGACAAGCAAGTTAAGCTTGTTGTCCCTAAATGCAGAAAAATTAAATGATATATATCAGCTCATAAAGACAATAAAGGCTGCAAAATAATTGCTAAAAGTATGATTGAATAAGCAATAGAAAAGCTAGTGAAGGCTAGCTAAACTCAACAATGAAAACACAATACTCTAGAACAAAAAACAATGCTGAAATAAAAGATTACTACAATGATATTTATCAGCCTTATGGCTGTAGCAAACCAAGATTTATAGCAGAAAAATCAGCCAATGAAAACTACTTTTAACCATCTCAACAAGTGTGCTAGGGTTAGTAGAGAATTAGGCCAAAATTGTAGCCAATTCCTAGGGTTAGTTTAGGAGTTATTAGGGGTTAGAGAGATAGTTTTCTGCAGCTCTAATGGCTATAGGTTAGTTTTGTAACAGTAGCAAGATTGAATGGTTGAAAGGGGACACCTTAATGAGGCAAGAGAGCCAAAGGCTCAAGGAGAAACTTGTTGACGATTAAAATCGCAACGATGAATTATGCTTGTAAATGATTGCTAAGCTCTATTATTTATTTATTATAATAATAAACTAGTAGGTGGGACCCCCTTGTATGTTGTTGTTGTTATGATGTTGCCTACACAATCCTATACAGTTGATGATGCAGTCTTGGTTTCATTTGATATGACAACATGGTTGGTTGATGCATTGTTGCTAAATGCAGTTGATGTTCATTCGCAATACATGGAAGTGCTATGGATATGAAGATTATGTTGTTTTATAGGTGCTATGTTATGTTATAACGTTGATTTAAAAACCTTATACATGATTTTATGCAAAGAGATAATATGGTTATATGGGAGCTTGATCAAAACAAAAAGAAAAAAATATGGATAAGTCTTAAAGCTATGAAAAAAAGCATTATATCTATAAACCTTGAATGTATATATAATGGTGACAAATGTGAAGTGATGGACTTAGCTATTATACTATGCATTTTTGGTTAAAGAGTTATGTGGGAAGAACATATGGTAATGTTAACATATGATTATTATTGAATTTATGACATGTTTCGGGTGGCGCACTATACAAAGGATATGGCATTGAATTTATAGATTGGATATGGTTTGAATTTAATGGTTGATGTCATGTTAATGGGATGGCTACTACGTTGAATTGAATAGGGGAAGGTGAGGAAGAGACATGCATTTACTGAACGTCACTCCAAACCACCCTCGAGCCCATCACCCTAGCATAGTTGCATTTTTCTCTGTTGGTTGTGGAAGCTCCGTGATTTCAGGTTTTGAAGGGAAAAATTCAAGCCAACTCTTCATTGAAGTTATTTTTAATAGGTATGCCTCTTGTCTTTCCATCCATGATGGTCTCTCTATATTATGAATCAAATGGTGGCTCAGGATTGCATGGGTTCTGTGTTTTTCTTGAGTTTTCAATTGAGTGTCAATATTGTGTTTATGGTGTTCTCTGTGATTACTGTGGAATGTTGGCGTTTTGAAGGAAAGTAACGGGTGTTATTGATTTATAAAGTCTATGCATTGGTTATTGGTTCAAATAAATGTCGGTCAGCTTGGGTTATTATTCTGGTTCTCTGTGAAAAATGATGTCAATAGTGCAACAAGCTCTGAGTTTTATTTGTGTGGGGTTTTACCACCAGTCTGGATCAGTTGTTGTCACCCCTTTTTCGTATCGGTCTTTGTTGTGGTTCATTCTCCAAGTTGTAATGCAACTGTCGAAAATGGTATTGTTCTTTCTCTATTAGGCCAAGCCCGAACTATTGGTGTTATTGCTTGTTCTTCATTATCACTATTGCCAAAAGCATTTCACAGTCCAGTCCTTGTATTGCCCATAATATTAAATGAGGCCTATGTATGTATTGAGTGGCCACGATTGTGCTCTGGAATTATTTTCACAGGTGTTTTAAGATTTTGCTCCTCTCATCTCTATTATGGTAGATGACTGTTCTGTTGGTGATCCTCACTGTCAATTGTATTTCGAAGGTTATAGACCTCCTAGGTGTTTGGAAGAGACACGGTCTCTCCGTGTCTTCGAGAATTCTTCATTGTTTAAACCAACCCTCATTTCCTCTCTGCAATAAAGTTTTAAGAGGGATATGTGTGTACTTGGGTTGTTGAGCCTGAATTGCCTTGTTTCTACTCGGGAATTTTCTTTATGGCCCTGTCAAGATTCTAGGGTTATAAGTTGAAGGATTGTGGTGTTTTCAAAAGAGCACGACTCTCTGTTATTCCAATATTATACTTGTTTACCTGTGGTTGCTTCTCGGTGGTAAATTCTTTTAGGAAGTAAAATGATGACAAAATTTATGTGTTTTTCGAAGGTGAAACACACTCTCATTACCTCTCTGCAGTAAACTTTTATTGGCCATGACTTGATTCTGGTTCTATTGAGCACAATTTGGTTTATTGAGCCCAATTTATTTTGTTTCTCCTCTAGCATATTTTTTTGCTCTGTCAAAATTCTGATTACAAGTTAAATGATTGGTATTTTTCTAAAAAAGGGCACGAGCTCTCTCACTTCAAGGACCATCTCTTGATCGATTCTTTGTGTTTCCTCTCTGTGATAATTTTGTTGGAAAAGAAAAAGAGTATGGGTTACCTACAGTCCCGAGAAATTTATTTTGATTGATTATGGCTTCTCCACACATTGTTGTGTTAAATCCTAGCATGATCATGACTCCATTTAAAGTTTCAAAGGCACCTATGTGAGTGATTGTTTCACCAAACATGATCTTGGTCCTGTCAAGTTTAAAAGAGACACTTATGTGTCGTATGGTTCTATTCTCTTCGCGCATTATATGGTTCTGTCTTTTATGGATCATTTATTTTAAAGTGAATTATGTACATGTTAATGTACATGTGGATATCAAGATTAGGGTTATATGGTTTTGGTTAAAAAAAATTGTTGGATCGAGATTGGTGTTGATAATTATATTGTTGATTGACCTGTGTGTGATTAAATAGTGCCCGATTATTGTTTGGATGAAAGTGGATTGTGTCAGTCAGTAGTGGAAGTCGACTGCTTGTGGTTAATATTGGGTCTATGATTATTTGATTGCCAAGGATGAATATTGGATAGGATATTTGGAATCATAGTGCATATTATATTTTGTTTAAAAGGAAAAAGTTTAACATTGAAACATACAGGACTGTGGCTTGAATGGTTATGATGTTATTGTGGAATTGAAAATGATATTTGCATAGTTATGCATAGATTGGTATAGTTGAATAAATTATGGGCATTTGAATTGTTTTTGTTATGAAGACAACAAGCAATCTGTATGCAATTAAGGAACAATTAAATGTTTTGGGTCTTGGAAGTGGATGATTTTTGGATTGTAATTGAAACATAGTTATGATTGTTGTTTGATTTATTTATGAACAATATATGTATTATTCCCTCTCATTTTCTCACTTTTTCGCTCATTATAACCCGCTCACGATCCCAAATTCATTTTTACATGCCCTGTTCACTAAATAAAATTAAAACTCTGTATAACAGTGGTAAAAGATGACACAAAATAGATGACAACTGATTTATTTTGGTATTGATTGCATGGTCAATTATTTATTGAATTGTTGAGCAGTACTCATGTTCTTACTCCCTGTCATGATATCACTTTTTCACTCATTACAATCCCCCCAGATATCCCATGAATCCTATTTCACCCCCTTCTCATTTGACAATTATTAAATAATTTTTATGGATTGAATTGCATGGGTCTTATGTTAATTTCTGAGCCAAACTTTGTTTCATATAAAGAGAATGTCATGTATGGTCTGTTAAGAGCTATTTGCTAATAATTGTTGCATACAGGATGAGTTTATTCAACAGAGGAAATCATGGCAGAAACAATAGGGGAAGAGGTAACTGGAACAGAGGGCCTAGAAGGCCCATATTCTCAATTCATTTCGATGACGATCCTCAAGAGTTGAACCAACATTTTCAAGCTAGGTTTTTCAACTAGATTGGGCAAGGGATAATTCAACCTAGATGAGAGAGGCCTCCCTTCCAACCCCAAAATGCTCCTGGTATCCCTGTGCTTCCCCATGTATCTTTGCAACCAGAAGTTCCTGAGAATGATGGATGGAAGGAGATTGTTCATCCGACAGTCTTCCAACATCGTGGTTGGCCCAACTTGTCACTGCCCCCTCCTCCTCCACCTGTAAATCCAAATGCTAAAATTTCCCCTACACACTCACCTGTATAGTCCTCCCATGCAAGAAAATGACTCAAAACCGAGGCTCCCCATGAGCATAACAAAGGTAAAGTTGTTGCTTCCCCCTCCTCTCCTTCAAGTGACTCAGCCAAGTCAGTGTCCTCTTGTATGCACTTGAGGGACGATTACTCCCATGTCATTAGTGAGATAAAGCCTCAAGGTTCCACCCAACCTAAGGTTAATTCAAGAGGGGACAACAGTGACAAGAGAAGAATTGTCTCTCAAAGTGGCAAATATGGATTTTGATTTATGTGTTTTTAATTGATCTATTGAGGACAATGGACTACATAAATTTTTGGAGAGCAAACTATTTTTGAGGATATTGAGGATATTTACATGTTTTGGATATTAATTGAAATATTTCTAATATTTAAATTTCAAATTGTGGAAATAATTATGGGGGCCACAAGGAAGCATGTGTTTAATTGGTTGTCTAATTATGTTTATTTTTTTTAAGAAATAAAAGGGAGTCACAAGGGGTCCCACCTACTAGTTTATTATTTAATAAAAAGACCCTTAATTATTATTATTGTTATCACTTCCCCTAAACTAAAATTTGTTGAGTTTTAGTTAACTTAACTAAATGAGGTAGTTGAACTACTTCAACTAATTTGGAATGCATAACAACCAAATGAGAAGGAAGAACAAGGGGAGAATAGAAGGAAAAAGCAATACTAAGGTTTTCTCTTGAGTTTTATTGAGATAGTTCAGTTTTCATTCATTCTTCAATTCATTAAAGGCCTAATTCTCTTTTTTGACAGCAGGGCCCTATTGTAGACAATAAGGTTCAAAGTTGAATGATATCATTCAGATGCTTGTTTCAGAGGCATTGATCTATCTTCGATAGTCTGTGTATACTTGTATGCTTATGAATTGAGTTTCATGACTGATAAAGGATATTGTGCAGACTCAAGTGGGCAGCAGTCTGTGGCAAGCTAGTCCAGATTTTAAAGTTCAGTTTTTACTTCTTGTCAGAGTCCTTTTGTATGGTTTTCATCAGGGATTTCTAAGTTTGACCTTGGTCCATGCCCTCACAGGGATTTTTGTAAAGAGAAATATACTTTTGATTTCTTGGAATGAAATAAAGTGATTGCTATTCTATCTCATTTGTATTAATCTGTGGCTTGGTTACTTTTTCTTTTGATCTCCACTTTACTTTCTGCAATCTGTTTATGTTCAGAAAATTATATAAAAATTTCATATTTTGCAACAATCTTTTCATTTAAAAAACCAACCTAAGCCCTTGTAATTAATACATGTGGATTGAGAATTACTTTTTGAGGCTATAAACCATAGGGTGATATTCACAACTATCTTTCCTTATCCAAGCAGGATTCGAAAATGCTTGATTAAGATAAATTCATATCTTTTCCTCAACATTTATTTGGAGACCATACTGGGGAGATCTTCCATATTTCTCTGGTTTATTGTATGCTTGATTTTCATTGAATATATTTATATTTCTGATTTAGATTCTTTGATTGTTTCTTTTCTTCATGACTATACATGTTGCAAGGCAACCTAATATTGAGCCTAGTCTTAAAGATCATACCAGCATTTCTTTAACCTTATTTAGTACCATCTTAGAGACCGCTACTACCCGATTTTAGCTTGAACGCTCATGGGCAGTGATTGAACAAAACATAAGTGTTTGAGAACATTGGGAATCTAGGCAAAGATGACCTATGAATCAACCATAGCTTTCTTTTTCCTAAAGTTTTTTTTTTTCTTTTCATGTCCTTAAACCCTCGCTTCTCTAGGAGAAGAAGAGGTTTATCACCTGATATCAACCCTATTGCTAAAATAGGAAGAAGAAACCTTGTTTTGTCAGCACAACAAAGTACTCTAAGGAGAACTTTTTCTGATTCATCCAGTTTTTCTTTCTCTCCCTTACCTATCGTTCACAAGATGGCATCTAGTGGTGGCTCTGGTGGTACTAGAGGTGCTTCTTCATCTCAACCTTTAACCTCGCCAGTGATTGGTAGATTATATATTCATCAAGTCCCTATCCAATCTACTACAAACCCCACCAATGTCATTAAAAAGTATGGGCTCTTTCAGTTTGAAGAAGATGTTAAAACTACTCTGTGGCATGTTTCCTCTCCTCTTAACCTAACACCTATTA
Source organism: Picea engelmannii (assembly GCA_009831015.1). Taxonomy (NCBI): domain Eukaryota; kingdom Viridiplantae; phylum Streptophyta; class Pinopsida; order Pinales; family Pinaceae; genus Picea; species Picea engelmannii. The sequence continues at coordinate 180,795 of ML796509.1, read as the reverse complement.
CTCGTCCACTTCCTAAATTCAAAGAGAATCTCCCTAGTTTTTAAGGGAATAACACGGTCACTACGAATGAACACTTGGTGGTATTTTCTAATGCCTATCACAACATAGAGCCAATGACAATGACACGTGTATGCGCTTATTTGTTAATTCCCTTGAAGGGAAGGCAACGATCGATTTCTTTGATCTTCCTCCCAAGATTATTTCCACTTGGGAGAAGTTAGTTTATTGGTTCAAGTCTACCTATGGGTAATCTAAGAGCCCAGTCATGCAGTTATGGGAGTACAATAACATTGCTTATAAATATGGTGAGACTATCAAGTCCTTCAACTTGTGTTTCACCAATTTATATAACCAAATCCATGAACTCATTCACCCTCATAACCAAGCCGCTTTTATGCATTACTATAATGCTTTACCTTAACCCTACCATCATAGGCTTGAAGAAAAGTCCAATGATAACCTTGTTTCCACTTTGCATACTTGTTTAGAGTATGAAGAATAGGTCTTCCCAAGGGAGACTCAATTAAACAAACAAACATGTTCGCCCTCTTACAGCTTGTACAAGACATGAATAATCGAATGATGGCATATGAGCGGAAGGGAATTTTCCCTTCACTTACCTCTGGGTCCTCATCTTCTTCTTCACCACCCTTTAGGAATCCTAATGTGAGGTAAAGAAGAGTGACAGAGATAAAATCTTTGGTAAAAGACCTGAAACTACTACTGTTGTCCTAGATTTCGCAGAACCAGAGGATGTCATGATCATAAATACTAGGAATAAATCCTATGCTCCAAAAGGTAAATATGATCCTCCTCACACTTCTTCTAGCCCAAGCTCATCTTCACCAGTTGCTACTATACAAGTTACTAAAACTCTTAACATTCAAGTAAATCCCCCACCTCTCCCCTCTTCTAAATACAACATTCTCAATCAACTAGATAATATTAAATCTGATGCTATCCTCTTGGATTTGGTTGTCATCCCAGAGCAACAAAAGAATCTAAAAAACTTCATGGAAGGAAAAGCTTCCATCATGGCCAATCTCTCTGAAGAGGTAGTTGAAGAGGACTCAACTGTAAACAAAGTAGGTGTACATAATTTTAGGCACCCTGTAAAAATCCCCCCTTTTTTTTATTTCTATAAATATTATGGACAAAATAGCCCATTGTTGTCTCATTGATGGTGGTTTAGACCCAAGTGTAATGTCGAAAATTATTATGGAAGAGCTAGGCTTGTCTTGTACAATTGAAAACGCCAGAAGCATTCTCTCTTATAATAGTTTACAAAAATCGACCATAAGTGAAATCAAGGATGTGACCTTGGTTTTGGGTCGTGCATCCTGAAATAAGAACAACCCTTAATATTCAAGTAATTGATATTCCAATGAGTAATTATTCAATCATCTTAGGACGAGACTTGCAAGCCTTTTTAGGTGGATACATCTCACTCGATGGGACACACTTATCCATTCCTCGGAATGGTAAAAACAACATAGTCCTAAGGGAGGGAAGAATTTCACTTATATAGAAAGCGTCCCACAACCTAATGTGAATTATATCGAGGAGGACCTAGGAGTATATTCCATATTTGCAGATGAGGACAACACTACCTTGGAACAAATCGACATAGATGATGGGATGTGGCATATGCACTTTGATGGTTCATGCTCCAATGAAGGAAACAGAGCTGGTATTATCATGTACTCTCCAATGGGTAAAATTCATAACTTTTCCTATAGGTTAGAGTTCGCTTGCACAAACAACGTCACTCAATTTGAAGCATTATTGATAGGCATTGAAAATGCCTATAATTTAGGTTGTGGTCACCTTACAGTTTTTGGGGACACCAAACTTGTAGTAAACCTTATATGTAAGATATATTATCCTAGCAACAAGTTAATGAAATGCTACACCCAAACTGTTTGGGCACTTATCTCGAACTTGTTATCTTTCAACATCACTTATGTTAAAAGGAAATTGAACTCAATGGCTACCAGGTTAGTTGTTTTTGCAGCCTCTCCTACTTGGCAACTTATGCCATAAAGACCTGATTGCACCTTTCAATATTTGTATTGTCCACATATCCCTGACAATGTAGAGTCATGGCAGGTCTTCCCTAGTGATGAGAGCATCTGTGCTTTCATACAAAATGAACCTTACAAGCCTAAGGATATTATATCAATGGAAGATAACAAAATTCTGAAGGGCTTGACTCCTCTAGAAAGTTCATTTTCATCGAGTGATGTACGCAAAAAAGAAGAACATAAAGAAGAGGAGTCGAAAAGGAAAGTGGGTGAAACCATTTCCTTGAACATTGGGACACCCAATTTTCCAAAGAATGTTAAGATAGGTGCTTAATGTTCAGATGGAGAAAAATTGAAGTTCACTGAGTTACTTCGTAAATTTCAAGATGTTTTTTCTTGGTCTTATGAGGATCTTCATGGTTTTGATCCTACTCTTATACAACATGCCATTCCTATCAAGGAGGGCATAAAATCGGTTAGGAAAAAACAAAGACCCATTAACCCTACACTGGAAGCAAGTATTCGAAAGGAGTTGGAAAAACTCTTGAAGGCTAGGATAATTTTCCCTGTTAAGTATTCTAAGTGGGTTTCCAATTTGGTTCCCGTTCGGAAGACAACTGGTCAAATCCGATTATGCATTGATTTTTGCACATTAAATAGGGCTAGTATAAAAGACCATTTTCCTCTCTCTAATATGGAAATTATTTTGCAGCAAGTTGTTGGGTCTCATATGATGTCCTTACTTGACAGTTTTTTTGGTTACAATCAGATCAAGGTAAAAAGGATAGATAAATATAAAACCACTTTTATTACACGTTGGGGCACTTTCTCTTATGAACGTATGCCTTTTGTCTTATCTAATGTAGGTGCCACTTTCCAAAGAGCTATGCAAATAGATTTTGACGATTTGATCGGAAAAATTATTCAGATTTATCTTGATGACTTAACTATGTATTCAAAAAACCGATGAGACCATTTTGGCCATCTTAAAAAGGTTCTCATGAGATGCAGGAAATTTGACATTTCTTTAAATCCTTCTAAATCTATTTTCGGTGTTACCAAGGGAAAGTTCCTTGGACACATTGTGTTTGATTCATGAGTAAGCATAGATCCTGAAAGGATTGTTGCTATCCTAAATCTTCCTACTCCTACTTCTAAGAAGGAGGTTCAAGCCTTCATGGGTATTATCAACTTTGTTCGTAGGTTTATTCTTGATTTTGCTTTAATGGTAAAACCAATTCACAATCTGTTTAAGAAATATCGTTCCTTTTCTTGGACTGATGATGTAGAAAATGATTTCATAAGGATCAAGAAGGAAATCAGTTCCACATCGGTTTTGTCGAAGCTGGATTTTGAGAAAGAATTTGTTATATATACTAATGCCACAAAGGAAGTAGTTTATGCTATCCTCATGCAATATGATGACCAAGTTAATGAGAAACCAGTAGCTTACATGAGTCAAATCTTGTCAGATGATGAATTTAAATATTCCTATATTGCAAAGCATGCTTTCTCTCTTGTTAAGGTTGTTGAAAAACTTCTCCACTTTATCTTAGGTAAGCACATGCTGGTAAAAGTCCCTTTACCTGTTGTCAATTTTTTTCTTTCACGGACCTTTCAAGGAAGCTTTCACATTGGCTTGCCAAGATCCAAGAGAATGATTTAACTATTGTGACTTCTAATACCATTAAGGGATGTGACTTATCCCTTCACTTAGCTCAACATGCTGAAACAAGTGAAGAAATTGATGAACAAGATGGCTCTCTATCAACACTGTTTTACATTGACAGTCAAATCCTTCCTGTAACTAAACATCCTTGGTATAAATATCTAGTGTATTACTTGCAAAATCAAAGATGTCCAGATAATTTAGATACCCATCAAAGAAGAAGGCTCTGTCTTGAATCTTCTAGATTCGTTATTATAGGAGACTTCTTGTTTAGGAGATATGTCGATGGTATGTTACTTCACTGTGTGAACAATGAGGAAGCACATAAATTGTTACAAGAGACTCATGGATCTTCAAATTCTGTTATTCATGTAGGAGGTCACTTTTATGCTAAAACTATTGCTTTTAAAATTATTAGGAAAGGATACTATTGGCCTTCAATCTTTCGTGATTCTTATAATTTTTCAAGATCTTGTGACAAGTGCCAAAAGTTTGTTGGAAAAGAACACCTTTCAGTTGTGCCTTTACAACTTGTCTTCCCTGACTTTCCTTTTTCAAAATGGGGTCTGGACTTTATTGGTCCTATTAATCCTCCATCTTCAGCAAGGCAAGTTTTTATCTTGACAACAACAGATTATTTTACGAAATGGACTGAAGTTGTCCCACTTAAGCATTCTCAAGGTGAGCGGGTGATTTCTTTTCTTGAAACTAATATTTTTTCCAGATTTGGTCTTCCTTTGGAAATTATTACAGACAATGGTCCCACTTTTATTTTTGCTAAGCTGACCCAATTTTTAGCTAAATTGGGGGTTAAAAATTTTCCCTCATCAACTTATTATCCCAAGGAAATGGGCAAGCTGAGTCTACCAACAAGAATCTGGTTAGAATTATTAAAAGGCTCATTGAATATAAGGCCCGTCAATGGCACACTCTCCTCACTTACGCCCTTTGGGAAGATCACACTACCACCAAGTCGAGCATTTTTTGCACTCCTTTCTAGCTTGTTTATGGTCAAGAAGCCATTCTTCCTACCGAGATGGAACTTTCTTCTCTAAGGTTAATGCTACAGGTTGAAGAATTAAATTCTTCCGATATCTCTCAAAGAATGAATGCACTTTTGGATTTAAAGGAGCAAAGGATGTTTGCCTTGGATAATATAAAGAGAAGACAACAAATTGTTAAAAGATATTTCAATAAAAGTGTCAAAGCTGTCAAATTAAGGTTAATGAGAAGGTATTACTATGGGATTCAGTTCATGTTGATAGATGAAGGATTCAAAGTTCCAAAAGTTATGGTTGGGTCCATTTAAAATTTCTTTTGTCCTGGGCGCAAATTCCTATATCCTAAAGGACTTGCAAGAGCGATTGTTTTCCTATAGCACCAACGGTTCACACTTAAAACACTATGTGGAACCAACTTGAAAGTTTAAATGTTGTATGGAATGCTTTATGTATTATAGTTGTTTTATTTGCTTTGATTTTACATTTTTTTTTTGTTTTATTTGATTTGATTTTACATTGTTGTTATTTCATTGCTGTTATTTCATTTCTATTGTTTTATTTCTATTACTGACTGTTTTTCTGTCATAAATAAAATGTTGGATCTGTTTTACCACAACGACGTTACTCTGCAAGTATTGTTAATCAATAACAATCATGTTACACAACTGTCATGATGTTTCCCCTTGAATACATCATTAAAAATTGTTATCTGCTTCAACTGTTGTTAGATAAGATAGTTGGTTTATCCCTTTTCTGCTTTCCTTTTCTTCCATCCGCTCCAAGATTCAAAAGAGCATACCAGAAATTTTTTCTCCTGGAAGTCAAGAATGCTTTCACATGATTAATCAAATGATTATGCATACAAGGATAAACCCCCTCATACTTAACACTTACCATGATTTATTCCCAAAATCCCAATCATTTTTCCCTTAAACCGCTCACTTCCCCCTGTTGCGTAATCATTATGATGTCTATTTTTTTTGACCTGATGTTTACATGGTCTGCGAAACCAGACATTCTGAGTTCTTAATCTATTGGAAACAAATTTCTCTATGGAGTCGTCAATTTGGTGACGATTAAAATCGCAACGATGAATTATGCCTGCAAATGATTGCTAAGCTCTATTATTTATTTATGATAATAATAATTAACTAGTAGGTGGGACCCCCTTGTAGACTAGAGGCGCAATGATAGACATGTTACGCTTATATGTTGTTGTTGTTATGATGTTGCCTACACAGTCCTATACAGTTGATGATGCAATCTTTGTTTCATTTGATATGACAACATGGTTGGTTGATGCATTGTTGCTAAATGCAGTTGATGTTCATTCGCAATACAAGGCAGTGCTATGGATATGAATATTATGTTGTTTTACAGGTGATATATTATGTTATAGCATTGATTAAAAAACTTTATACATGATTTTATGCAAAGAGATAATATGGTTATATGGGAGTTTGATCAAAACAAAAAGAAAAAAATATGGATAAGTCCTAAGGCTATGGAAAAAAGCATTATATATATAAACCTTGAATGTATACATAATGGTGACAAATGTGAAGTGATGGACCTAGTTGTTATACTATGCGTTTTTGGTTAAAGAGTTATGTGGGAAGCACATATGGTAATGTTAACATATGATTATTATTGAAGTTATGACATGTTTCGGGTGGCACACTATACAAAGGATATGGCATTGAATTTATAGATTGGATATGGTTTGAATTTAATGGTTGATGTCATGTTAATGGGTTGGCTAGTACATTGAAATGAATAGGGCCACGTGAGGAAGCGACGTGCATTTACTGCACGTCACTCCAAACCACCCTCAATCTCGTCACCCTAACATAGTTGCATTTTTCTCTGTTGGTTGTGGAAGCTCCGCGATTTCAGGTTTTGAAGGGGAAAACTCAAGCCAACTCTTCATTGAAGCGATTTTTTACAGGTATGGCTCTTTGCTTTCCATCCATGATGGTTTCTCTATATTATGAATCAAATGGTGGATCAAGATTTCATGGGTTTTGTGTTTTTCTTGAGTTTTAGACTGAATGTCAATACTGTGTTTATGGTGTTCTCTGTGATTATTGTGGAATGTTGGCATTTTGAAGCAAAGTAATGGGTGTTATTGCTTTATAAATCCTGCACATTAGTTATTGGTTAAAAGAAATGTTGGTCAGCTTGGGTTATTATTCTGGTTCTCTGTGAAAAATGATGTCAATAGTGCAACAAGATCTGAGTTTTATTCGCGCGGGGTTTTACCACCAGTCTGGGTCAGTTGTTGTCACATGTTTTTCGTCTTAGTCTTTGTTTTGGTTCATTCTCCAAGTTGCAATGCAACTATCGACAATGGTATTTTTCTTGCTCTATTAGGCCGAGCCCAAACTATTGTTTTTATGGATTGTTCTTCACTATCACTATCGCCCAAATCATTTCACAGTCCAGTCCTTGTATTGCCCAAAATATTAAATGAGGCCCGTGTATGTATTGAGTGGCCACGGTTGTGCTCTGGCATTCTTTTCATAGGTGTTTTAAGCTTTTGCTCCTCTCATATCTGTTATGGTGGCTAATTGTTATGTTGGTGAGCCTCACTATCAATTGTATTTCAAAGGTTATATACCTCCTAGGTGTTTGGAAGAGACACAATCTCTTTGCGTCTTCAAGAATTCTTCATTGTTTAAACCAACCCTCATTTCCTCAATGCAATAAAGTTTTAAGAGGGATCTTTGTGTACCTGGTTTGTTGAGCCCGAAATGCCTTGTTTCTACTCGGTCATTTTCTTTATGGCTATGTCAAGATTCTAGGGTTATAAGTTGAAGGACTGTGGTGTTTTCAAAAGCGCATGACTCTATGTTCTTGCAAGATTATACTTGTTTACCTGTGATTTCTTCTCGGTGGTAAATTCTTTTAGTGTTCGACAACACAGGTATTCCAACAGAGGACGAACATCTTCAGTAACCACTCACATAACCAGATCAAATATCAACACACCGATGTTTTCACGTGGTAAAACCCCTACGGGGAAACATCCATGGCCCCAGCCAACGCGGCCACTTGGAGTAGTTTATTAATGCAAAGAAAAAGATTACAGAGAGATTTTACAAGAGAGTTTCTCACAATCGAT
>ML796509.1:119038-166138 GCA_009831015.1 Picea engelmannii | reverse complement strand
CGGATTGCCTAACTACAAATGCATACTAATGCATACTAAAGAAACACACTTTTACCTAACGACATATTAGACCAAGTAGATCTTAACTAATTCCTAAGTGTCTAAATATCCTAACATTTAGGAGGTAAAAGGATGACGAAGTTTCTGTGTTTTTCGAAGGTTAAACACACTCTCATTACCTCTCTACAATAAATTTTTATTGACCATGACTTGATTTTGGTTCTACTGTACACGATTTGATTTATTGAGCTCGATTTATTTTGTTTCTCCTCAAGCATATTTTTTTGCTCTGTCAAGAATCTGATTACAAGTTAAATGATTGGTATTTTTCTAAAAAAGGGCATGAGCTCTCTCACTTCAAGGACCATCTCTTGATCAAGTCTCTGTGTTTCCTTTCTATGATAATTTTGTTGGAAAAGAAAAAGAGTATGGGTTACCTACAGTCCCAAGAACTTTCTTTTGATTGATTATGGATTTTCCACTCATTGTTGTGTTAAATCCTAGCACGATCATGACTCTATTTAAAGTTTCATAGGCACATGTGTGAGTGATTGTTTCACGAAACATAATCTTAGTCCTGTCAAGTTTATAAGAGACACATGTGTGTCGTATGGTGTATGGTTCTATTCTCTTGATGCATTATATGGTTCTATCTTTTATTGATCATTTCTTCTAAAGGGAAGTCTGTACATGTTAATGTACATGTGGATATGAAGCTCAAGGTTATATGGTTTTGGTTAAAAGCTGTTGTCGGATCAAGATTGGTGTTGATAATTATATTATTGATTGACCTGTGTGTCATTAAATCGGGCCCGATTATTGTTTAGATGACAATGGATTGTGTCAGTCAGTAGTGGAAGTCAACTACTTGTGGTTAATACTAGGTCTATGATTATTTGATTTCCAAGGATGAATATTGTATAGGATATTTGGAATCACAATGCGTATTATATTTTGTTTAAAAGGAAAAAGTTTAACATTGAAACATACAGGATTGTGGCTCGAATGGTTATGATGTTATTGTGGAATTGGAAATGATATTTTCATATTTATGCACAGATTGATATAGTTGAAGAAATTATGGGCATTCGAATTGTTTTTGTTATGAAGACATCAAGAAATCTGTATGCGATTAAGGAACAATTAAATGTTTTGGGTCATGGAAGTGGATGCTTTTTGGATTGTAATTGAAATAGAGTTATGATTGTTGTTTGATTTATTGTTGAGTAGTACTCATCAAGTTATTTAATGAATTGTTGAGCAGTACTCGTGTTCTTACTCCCTGTCATGATATCACTTTTTCGCTCATTACAAACACCGCATATATCCCATGAACCCTATTTCACCCCCTGCTCATTTGAAAATTATTAAATATTTTTTATGGATTGGATTGCATGGGTCTTATGTTAATTTATGAGCCAAACTTTGTTTCATATAAAGATAATTCCATGTATGGTATGTTAAGAGTTAGTTGCTAATAATTGTTGCATACAAGATGAGCTTCTTCAACAGAGGCAATCATGGCAGAAACAATAGGGGAAGAGGTAACTGGAACAGAGGGCCTAGAAGGCCCAAATTCTCAATTCATTTCGATGTCGATCCTCAGGTGATGAACCATTTTTTTCAAGCAAGGTTTTTCAGTTGGATTGGGCAAGGGATAATTCAGCCTAGACCAGAGAGGCCTCCCTTCTAGCCCCAAAATGTTCCTGGTATCCATGTGCCTCCCCATGTATCTTTGCAACCAGAAGTTCATGAGAATGATGGATGGCAGAAGATTGTTCATCTGATAGTCTTCCACCATTGTGGCTGGCCCAACTTGTCATTTCCCCCTCCTCCTCCAGCTGTAAATCCAAATTCTCAAATTCCCCCTGCACACTCACCTGTACAGTCCTCCCATGCAAGAAAATGACTCAAAACCGAGGCTCCCCATGTGCATAACAAAGGTAAAGTTGTTGCTTCCCCCTCCTCTCCTTCAAGTGACTTAGCCAAGTTAGTGTCCTCCCATATGCACTTGAGGGATGATTGCTCCCATGTCATTAGTGAGATCAACCCTCAAGGTTCCACCCAACCTAATGATAATTCTAGGATGTCCAAAGGGGACAACAGTGACAAGAGAAGAATTGCCTCTCAAAGTGGAAAATATGGATTTTGATTTATGTGTTTATAATTGATTTATTGAGGACAATGGACTGCAAAAAGTTTTGGACAACAAACTATTTTTGAAGATATTGTGGATATTTACATGTTTTGGAGATAATTTGAAATATTTATGATATTTAAATTTTGAATTGTGGAAATAATTATGGGGGCCACAAGGAGGCATGTCTTTAATTGGTTGTCTAATTATGTTTATTTTTGTTAAGAAATAAAAAGGAGTCGCAAGGGGTCCCACCTACTAGTTTATTATTTAATAAAAAGACCCTTAATTATTATTATTGTTATTACTTCCCCTAAATTAAAATTGGCTGAGTTTTAGTTAACTTAACAAAATGAGGTAGTTGAACTACTTCAACTAATTTGGAATGCATAAAAGCCGAACGAGAAGGAAGAACAAGGGGATAATAGAAGGAGAAAGCAATAATAAGGTTTGCTCTTGAGTTTTATTGAGATAGTTCAGTTTTCATTCATTCTTTAGTTCATTAAAGGCCTAATTCTCTTTTTTGACAATAGGGTCTTGTTGTAGACAGCAAGGTTCAAAGTTGAATCATATCATTTAGATGTTTGTTTCAGAGGTGTTGATCTATCTTCGATAGTTTGTGTATAATTGTATGTTTATGAATTGAGTTTCATGATTGATAAAAGATATTGTGCAGAGTCAAGTGGGCAGCAGTATGTGGCAAGTTGATCCAGATTTTAAAGTTCAGTTTTTACTTCTTGTCAGAGTCCTTTTGTATGGTTTTCATCGGGGATATCTAAGTTTGACCTTGGTCCATGCCCTCACAGGGATTTTTGTAAAGAGAAAGATAATTTTGATTTCTTGGAATGAAATAAAGTGATTTCTATTATGTCTCATTTGTATTAATCTGTGGCTTGGTTACTTTTTCTTTTGATCTCCACTTTACTTTCTGCAATCTGTTTATGTTCAGAAAATATATAAAATTTTCATATTTTGCGACAATATTTTCATTTAAAAAATCATCCTAAGCCCTTGTAATTAATACATGTGGACTGGGAATTAATTTTTGAGGCTATAAAACATAGGGTGATATTCTCGACTATCTTGCCTTAGCCAAGCAGTGTTTGAAAATGCTTGAGTAAGATAAATTCATATATTTTCCTCAATACAACTTCCCAAAGAGACAACTTCAAACCTTGAAACTTTCACGTTTACCAAGGCATAAATTTACTTCTCTAATGCAACAAGTAATGACCAGTTCCTTTAATGATTGGGTTACTGAAGTCAAGAAAGAAAGAGCTAGAGGTATTACCTCCTTGGGGGGCGTAAATCCTATTACTCCCCAAGGCAACTATCCCTAGCTAGGGTTTAGGATAAGAGGGTGTATGTACTTATACGTCTCTTAGAAAACCCTTATTAAACCAATAGAAATTAAGCATAAAATAATGTAGGCTAAGGTGGGGGTGTATGCCCTTATACTTCCCACCTAGTTCTAGCAAAATAACCTTGTCTTGAACATAAATGATAATACAATGTAAAAATCCTTACCAATTTAAGGGAAAATGCTAAGACAAACCACCACAATAGAAAAAGAATAGCCTTCCAAGGCTAGCATGTCACTTCCACCAACCAATAACCAAGAAAGTATCCATACACAAGATCACAAGAGAGAAACTAGCCAAAGATAGCGAAAATGTCAGTCCAATCCTTCTCACGATGGGAGAGTTATATTCCAAATGAGATCTTATGATCTCTATTTATACAAAATGTCACTAACATAGTTTGTCCATATTAGCAAGGGTAAAGCACAAGACAAGGGGTTCAAAACCCTTACCCCTTGCAACAAAATAATATTAAACAATTCACTTAAAATTCACTTTTACACAAAAGAAAACCCTAAAACAATTGGATGTCACCCCTTTGGGGGACATTTTAACACTAGGAGAAAGTCGTTGGAATTGGAGATGCATAGTTAGGCCTCCAAATGACACATGTCAAACATCTACGTCATCTCCTCATGATCAAAGCCCTATTCTCCTCAAAACTTCCATATGTCAATGAGCTATGTCTTCACCACCAAACCCTATCCCCTCTAGGTGACGTCAAGCCTCCAAAGGTGACGTTTTTCCTCTCCTAGAAAAAATGTTTGGCATGTAAGGGCTAGGTTACATCATTCACAATATATTTTAGGCCTATGAAGGTATGTCTCTCTCATCCGGCATGTGGTCTCTTGTTATCCAACCTATGGGATTCAAGCCCCGTGGAAGACAAATAATCATGCCCTCCAAGGATCTCAAGTCATAATATCACGGTGAGTAAATCAAATCAATAAATGAGCCACCTAATCATGTGCATCAAATATTACCCATTCAAACAAGTAAGTGCTCAAAGACATTATGTGACTTGCCAAGCTTGGATATGGGAGGGTTGACGAGGTGTCTTATTGGGTAGATCTTTCCCTAGGTCAAAGAGTGTTTCCAAAGTGATCCCTCTCTAAGCCATGTGAAGTGGATGAAGTGGTTAAGGATCAAGATTCACTGGGAATGGGGTTTGTAACATACAATGTGTTGTAGTGTCTCATTCATGGGTGCCTTTCTAGAGGGTGTGTGGCACCTTCGTTTGCAATGTAATTTTTCCAAGCCCATTTTCTTGCCATTATTTCTTTTATTTCATGTTTTAAAGGAGGAGTTGAAGGTCATTGTCCTAGTGTGGTGTCCAGATAATGACAATGTCACTCACAAATACCTTGCGGAAATGAGAAGGTCGGCTCGTGATGAGAGCCCCTTTCTCTCAGTTGTGCAACTGAGAGCCACTACCTTGGCTTGGTGGCCAAATGATGGTAATTTCATACTGCTAGATACCTATGATCATGATAGGTCGGCTCGTGATGAGACATCCTATCCTCCAACTAAACCCCTAAGCATTCTATCATTTATTCTTGTGGGTCCCCCTTTTCCTTACAAAAAAGTGTTTCATCATTTTCTTGGGGGATCCCTGAGCGAAGTATCTAGAAGGTTTATAAATCAGATTTTATCTTTTACTCAACAACAATCCCTCTGGGCCTTCATCCCATTCTTCCCATAGAATGAGGGACAAACCCTTCTTGGGTCAATACACCCTAAAATCCCAAGAGACAAGGAAATGGGGGGTTTAAGTGATGTAAAGTGGTAAGAATGGTTAGGAATGATACAATGGATCTTTAAGGGATTTCCTAGTAGCAAAACCATTCCTGAGGAAGACCACTTACTATGGCACAATGTCAACCACCAAGGTGAAACAGGGAAAAAGGCATAATGTCCAAGCATATGTCATGAAATCTAAAGCAGTCTAATATACAACATACTCAAATGCATGAAATATTGAAATAACACTCACCATAATACCTAACTTGTACCTCATGGAGCAAGGCCCAGTGCCTCTCGGAAGCCAGCTGGTGTGGTGGATACCATCTGAAAATCCTAACCTCTGTGGTGGTGAAAAGGGTCTCCATTTGTGCAAGTGGGTACTTCTAGTCATGTAGTCTCTCGGCACTCCATATCTGCATCCTGAGGGCCTCGAGACATAATCTCCTTAGTTATCCCACAAAATGGGGATAACATCTAGCTCCTACTTGCGGACATGTGCTTTTTGTAGAGTGCATGAGAACCATAACATCTCTTGGTAGACTTGTGCCTGCCAAAACTCATACAAAAGCATCAGAGCATCTAGGGTGGTGTTATCACCGTTCATCCATATACATAAAAACCCAGAATGAAAACTAATCTAGAAAATAAAAATTTTGACATTTTTTTAAACTTCTAAACTAATCATGAAATCGATATGAAAGTAGAGAAAAATGAAAAATGAAATGCATATAAACTAATATGATAAATAAAAATGCAAATGCAAGAAATTAAAATGACTTACCTACTTACCTGGCAGCAATGGGGCCCTGAAGATCAGGCGATAGATGATGTTAGGTGAATTCATACAGCCAGTGCAACCAGTGGATCATCCCATCAAAGTATCTCCCCCTATGCTTGATTATGTAAAACAACATAAATAATTCAAGCATGTAATGATCATGAGCATAAATAGATATATAATCAATCGTGAATGGAGATGGGTGGGAGGGAGGAAATCATGTTGGGAAGAATATCCACAAATCTGATCTTCCAAGGAATCTTTATTGAAGTAATAGCCACAAGATTAGTCAATCCATCTCTGAAGGGGGCTATCACATGTAGATGAAGGCTCATCTTCATGATCACTGCTTCCTGAAGATCAAGAAAATATGAGAGGTCCCAAAAAGACCTCATGATTTCCCTGAGAAAAAGAAATGAGGTAAGGGACATGCCCAGATCTAGGAAGAGAAAAACATGCCCTCTTTATCTTTGAATCCCTGTAGAAATCCTCAATGTGAAAGTATTTCCTCTTTGTAGAGTGAGCCGATGGTTTCTCTGAGGTGGCCACGTCTTGGTATTCCTCCAAAATTAAGGATGAAGGTGGTTGAGAGTCCTTGAAAAAATATGTAATCATGTCATCATCAAGATCCCAAACATATGAATCATATACACATGAAAAGTAGTCATTTGAAGATGACAACTCAAACTCATTTTATTGAGGGCTACCCTCAATGTCGTAAATGGGGTCTCTATCGAAAATGAGATGACTAAAATCCCACCTATGTCTTCCAATCTGTATGAAAATGTTTATATGCTCATCAACCATATGGAAGGGTACTTTCATAAGACCATCAGTATGACTGAAAATGACCATCTTTCTGTCTTCGTGTGAAGGAGGAGTGGAGGCATGGATGTCTTCAACTGAATCTTCAAATTCTTCATCATCGAGACTAATCACTTCTTCAACATCATGTATAGGAGGAGAGAAAGGTCGGACAACCTCGCCTTCATCAAGTGGGAGAAAAGATAGAGGTGCCTCAATATGTTGAGCTTTATCATAATTGTTCTTTCTTCTTATGGACATGCCCCTCCATCGCCTCTTCATTACAAGAGGCTTGATCCTTAGTGCAAAGTTCTTTGCTCACTTTCCTTCAAGAGGATCTATCATGTCCAAGGTTTCCTTCGATACTTCTTCACTTCTGAGGTCATGGAATAAAGTATCATCAAGACCTTTGAAAGGGTCATAACTCATCGTGTTTTCTTCTTGTTGTGCAAGAAGAACAGAGGCTTGGATGTCTTCATCAATTGGAAGGGCAGGTATGAGCACTTTATCTTCATCAAATGTATCAACTAGATCTTCAAAATGAGAAAATTCATCTAGATCTTCTTGGTAAATTTCTTCATATGTTTATTCTTCGAGCACTTCTTCATTGTCAATGGTAGGAAATAACTCTCTTATGTGATTCATCATTTCCTTAGCATCTTTATTAGCATCATTTTCCTTTTCCATCTGTGAAAATGCCATCTTCGAGTCATAGCAAGTTCTAGATGATGGTTCATCCCATGGTTCCATAATTCCATTGACTGAAAAGACACCTCAATGGAGTCACCAGGTGAGATCAAGTTTCACCAAAGGAGGAAAAGGTGGGTACGTGGAAGGTGGAGTCACCATACAAGCTTCAAGGGAAAATTATCAAGGGTGGAAAAGGGAACATTCTTCAATGGAGTCACCAAGGGATAGAGGCTTTCGTAGGGAACCTTTCCAAAGTGTTGTTAGGGCATGAAGAGGATTCAAAATCCTCCCTAGAAATGATGCCAAAATGTTATTGCACAAGTTGTAGGTTGGGAAAATCCTGAACCAACCACCAAAATGGCGACAACTTAAAGATCACTTATCCACTTTCACCTTAGCCAGGTGTTCTTATCACTTTAGAGGTGAGGTAGCTACCTCAAGGGGGGAATCTCGGTGACCCTAGGGGAAATTGGGATGGAAAATGATAAGTATGAATGGATGTCCCTAGAGGTCAATTATAAATGGTAGGAAAATCTTGGAAAAGAGTCTTGGGAAGGCTTAAGGGTTTCCAAGTGAGTTGAGTGACCTACTGAGAGAAAAGTACCTGCCCAAGACACAATGAAAACCAAAGATGATTTTAATATGTTAGTTGGACAAGCAATTTAAACTTGTTGTCCCTAATTGCAGCAAAATTAAATGATATATATAAGCTCATAAATACAATAAAGGATGCAAAATAAGTTCTAAAAGTATGATTGAATAAGCAAGAGACAAGCTAGTGAAGGCTAGCTAAACTCAACAATGATAAAGCAATACTCTAGCACTAAAAGAAAGGTTGAAACAAAAGCTTACTGCAGTGATATTTATCAGCCTTATGGTTGTAGAAAACCAAGATTTATAGAAAAAAAATCAACCAATGAAAACTACTTCTAACTACCTGATCCAGGTGGATATTGGTGGTCACCCACCTATTCCAACTGGCTCATCTTGACAATTTTTAGTTCAACACGTTTTTTTGTAATGATGACATTTCTTTGTAATTGTGAAAACTAGACTTATGGGGCTATCCTGAATCCCTACACAACATTGAAGTGGATATTTGTGGTCGCCCACCTATTCCAACTGGCTTATTTTGAAGTTTTCATGTCAATACATCTTTTTGTACTTCTAGGGCCGTTTTGGGGCCCTAAACAATGTTTTTTTTTTCTCTTGCCACAGTAAAAATATAGGAATATTTAGAGTTTGATGACATAATATGTAGTTCTCTAAAATACCTTTCCAATGGGCTATCACATGACTAAAACGAAGGTCGTGTGCAAAAGTTACGGCCCTGGGAAGTTGAGGTACCAACTTACCCATCGAGGCCCACACAACTTTTGGTGTTTCATCTCCTAGGGTTAGGTTTTTTGATGTCTAGGGTTTTGGAATTCATGAGTAATGTAAAAAAGGCCTCTGGAGCCTCATTGTAATCATTCTACTCAGATGAATGTGTGTAGCAGCCACATCTCTTCTGAGAGATAACTACCACCATTTGAGCAAGTTGTTTTCAGTTCTATAGTTTTACAGTTTCAGCCTATTTTCTTTATTCAATAGAAGTTATTGTTCACTGTATATCTATTGTTGTTCTTTGTATCTCTATGTTATTGTATTCAATCATTTATTCATTTTGTTCCACTCGTAAATCTGGATCAGTGGTATCATAGTGGTCTACTCTTCATTTGTTTTTCTTTGTGCATGTCCCCGACAAGATCTGGGTACAAGAAGTTGGGACTCGAACCAATCAAGCCTTTGCAAGATCAGTCACGCCAAGCCCAACAACAACTTATGGGGGACAAGAATAAATATGATGGAGTAGGAGATCCTTTTAAATTGTTTCTCGAGGAATCCATTGCGCGACAAACAAACGAAATGATGGACAACTTTGCACAAATCCTTCGGTGGTTTCCCACAAAAGACACATCTTCATCAAGTAGCCATGCAACCCACTTCAAGGTACAAGTAAATTTTGATATTACATTATTTGAAGGACTGATAGATGCAGATGTTGTAGATAAATGGTTGAATCTGCTCGAAGGGTATTTTTCGGTCCACAATTTTTCTGATAGGGAAAATATTACTTGTGCACTCTTCAAGCTCATCCCCCATGTTAAGGACTGGTGGGATATTTACTCTGAGAAAAGGGCCACGAATGAATATAAAATATTTGCGGTCTCCCCCACATGGGATTCTTTTAGGGATACCATTAAATAACATTACTACCATGTTGGAAGCAACGAGGACCAATACACAAGATGGACCACGCTGCGTCAGGAAAGGGACCAGATAGTACTGGATTTCACCAATATTTTCCATACCCTGTGCACCAAATTGGGTATCAAAGACTCTGAACAACATCTAGTGCTCAAATACTGGGACTGTCTACATAGATACATTCAAATAGAAATGGATTTTCTGGACATCACATCATTAGGTGCGGCTTATAGATATGTTGTCAAGATCGAGCATAAATTTAAGCAGAAGAGGCGAGAGTGTGGATCTGCAAACTCCTCAGAGATGAAGCAGGGAAAAGGTGGCCCCAACCCACAAAAAAAGGGACAGAAAAAATATGTCCACTCTCAGGACAACCATTCCAAGCCGCAACCCAACAAGGTTAATGAGAAGTCAAAGAAGGACATGAGAAAGTAGTGTGAATACCATAAAATCCCTTAGCACAACAATGAAGAATGTCACTCCAAGAAGTCACTGGTGGTTGAGCTGAAAACTTCCGAGTTAGAGGAAAATTCTAACTCTGAATCAAATCTAGAAATAGGGAAGTAGATTATTGATGTCGAACCTAGTGTCACTGTTGCTACCACCAAATTCTAGCCAAGCGAGCCAAAAGAACCAGAGGAAGGGGATTCCTCTTTCACTCACAGATGTGGGTAAAGGGGCCTCTGCTTCATTTCATATTCGATGGCGGTAGTCAGAAGAAATTGATCTCAACAAAAGTCTTTAAGTGGCTAGACCTACCAATGACACCACACCCGCAACCCTACACCATCAGTTGGCTTCGCCAAGAAAGAGATCTTCGCGTCAGCCAACTGTGTCGTCTTCCCTACGACATCAAGCCCTTCAAAGATGAGGTAATGTGTGATGTTTCTCCCCTTGAATTTAGTAATGTTATTTTAGGCCAACCATATTTATGGAAGCGACATGCTATGTATGAGTTTATACCCCGCAGTGTTATTATTACTTTGGGTAGACAATTGTACAGGATACCAGAGGTAGCGTCGCCTACCGCTATTTCTTTCATCTCTGCTAAGCAATGCAGTAAGGTGTTTTCACAGACTGGAAAGTTCGTCTTCTTTGTGATCCATGCTCACAGTGAGAAAAAGGTCGTCGCCACATCTGTGACCTCTATGTAGAGCCTCTCTTTGCAGTAGAAGCAAGTGGATAGGATCGTGGAAGAGTACAAAGACATATTTTCCTCACCCATCGGGGTACCGACGCACTGCCAAGTCAAGCATCCAATTGATCTAACCCCCGGTGCACCTCTGCCTAATGGACCAATATATCATTGCTTGCTGATGGAAAATGATGAAATCAAGTGCTATATCCAAGGGTTTCTTCAAAAAGAGCACATCCAACCCAGCTCCTCCCCTTGCGGTAGCCTGATTGTACTAGTGCAAAAGAAATATGGGACCTAGCAGCTCTGCATTGATTACAGAGAATTAAACAAAATCATATTTAGGAACCAATACCTAATTCTTTGAATTGATTACCTTCTTGACCAACTCAAAGGGGGGAATTTCTTCAGCAAGATTGACCTAAAGTCTAGCTACCACCAGGTTGCCATCGAACTCATTGATGTATGGAAGACAACTTTCAAATCTAAAGAAGGTCTCTTCGAATGGTTGGTCATGCCCTTTGGCTTAACAAATGCACCAAAAACTTTCATGAGGTTGATGAATTATGTATTGATACCCTTCACCAACTCTTTTGTGGTGGTATATCTGGATGACATCCTCATCTTCAGTAGAACTTGGGAGGATCACATGCAGCATATTCAACAGGTTTTGAGCACTTTGTTGCAGCACAAGTTATATGCCAACTTGGAAAAGTTCTCCTTTGGCATGAACAAGGTCCAATAATTGGGCTACATTGTTGATGAGCATGGGGTACATGTGGTTCTAGCTAAGATCCAAGTCATCTGTGACTAGCCAGCCCCAACCACACTAACTGATCTTCAAATCTTCTTGGAACATGCCAACTTCTACCAAAGGTTCATATTGGGATTCTCACATATTGCATGGGCCCTCAGCCAAGTGACCAAGGTCGGTGGAAAGGAAAATTTCACATGGGGGAAGGCACAACAACGAGCATTTGATGATATAAATAATCTCTTTTGCTCAGCTCTAGTACTCTCCTTACCTGCTCTACAACAACTGTTTGAGATTGAGACTGATGCCTCTGACTATGTTGTAGGGGAAATTCTCACTCAACATGGTCATCTAGTAGCATACCATAGTGATACACTCTCAGATACCATCCGGAAATACCCCACCTATGACAAGGAAATGTATTCCAATTTGCAAGCCTACCATCAATGGAAACATTATATTCTAGGAAAGGAGATAATCATCCACACTGATCACAATCCTTTGCAGTTCATACATACACAGGGAAAGTTGGAGAACGACTGCCATCAAAAGTGGTCCACATACCTCCAACAATTCCATCTCAACATTAAGTATAAGACAAGGAGAACAAATTGTATCGTTGATTTCCTCAATCGACCTTCCGTTGTTGCACTCACCACCGTGCTCCATTCCTGTGGGCATGAGACATCTGAGTGGCCCCAACTTTATCAATGTGACCCTGACTTCGCCACCACCTATCAACTCTTGGGTACAGGCGTGAATGTCACCGATTTTCACAATCAGGATGGATTGTTATGCCATCTAGGCCACCTCTGTGTTCTCCTAGGTGAATGTGTAAAGCTAATTTGGGAGGCTCGTTGCAATCGGATGGCAAGAAATTTTGGCATGGAGAAAATTGTGGCTGTTCTACAAAAACATTTTTATTAGACAAAACTTCGATGGGACGTCAGCAAGTATATCATATCTTGCACTATTTATTCCATTGCCAAGACATCCATCAAGAATCAAGGCTTATATACTCCTATTCCTACTCTTGAGAGGCCTTGGGAATCCATATCGATGGATTACATGTATGGCCTTCCATCCATCAAGCATGGCAATGATTGTGTATTTTTGGTGGTTGATCAGTTTTCGAAGATGGCCATTCTCACAGCCTGCAAGAAGAGCATCACATCGGTAGATACTGCCAAGATCTTCTTCGAACGGGTGTGGGTCCATTTTGGGATACCACAGACCATCATCTCAGATCCGGACAGCAAGTTCCTCATCACATTTTGGTCGATCATCTAGTCATTGTTGGACACCAAGCTCACCAAATCCACTACCTTCCACCCCCAAACCAATGGCCAAATAGAGGTCATCAATCAGATGATTGTGCACATCCTGCGCATGTATAACTCTAAGAATTTGCGTGCATGGGATGAGAGTCTTCCCTATGTTCAACACAACTACAACATGGCTCTCCATAGCTCCATCAGCCATAGCCCATTTCAAGTGAGGCTGGGATTCCAACCCTTGGGTCCGATTGATGTTGCACTACCTCTTGCAACCACACAGGACGAATATTCCCATTTTCAGTATGAGGCTAAAAAAGCCACCAAATTCATTGAGTGGATTCATCACATCCACCAATAGGTCCATGAGATTTTGTAGAAATCCAATGCTAATTACAAGAAATGCCATGATTAACATTGGGTACCACACAAGTTTCAGGTGGGAGACAATGTCTGGTTACATTTGCAAAAAGAGTGCCTTACAAGGCCCCATCGAAAGTTTTGTCCACTTTGCTATGGGCCTTACACTATCACCAAGGTTGTGGGTGACAATGATTTTGATCTCAACACTCCACTCTTCCTTGGCTTGCACCCAGTGTTTAATATGGATCTTCTTAAACCATATTTTCCACCATTATTGGACACCTTGGAGATCGCAAATCAAATGAAACCAATAGAGCTCAATCCTGAATGCATGGAACATGCATCCACTGATCAAGTAGTGGAAACTCGGGTCAAGGGCACTCGCCAGCAGAGGATCTGGATTTGTCGGGTTGTCAAGGCAACGCAACTCCTGCACCAAGGCAAGTGGCTCACCCGGGGCCAAATTTAGCAAAAATTTCCTCACCTGATCAGGGAAATCAATGCAATGGAGACCATTTCTTCCTAATGGGGGAGGACTGATCCAAGTGGATATTGGTGGCCACCCACCTATTCCAATTGGCTCATCTTGACAGTTTTCAGTTCAACATGTTTCTTTGTAATGATAACATTTCTTTATAATTGTGGGTTTTTCACTTTTGGGGTTGTCTTGAATCCCTACACAACATCCAGGTGGATATTGGTGGTCGCTCACCTATTCCAACTGGCTTATTTTGAATTTTTCATGTCATTACATCTTTCTATACTTCCAAGTCCATTTTGGGGCCCTAAACAATGTTTTTTTGGCTTGTCATAGTCAAACTGTAGACAAAGTTAGAGATTGATGGCATAATGTGTAGTTCTCAAAAATACCTTTCCAATGGGATATCATATGCCTAAAACAGAGGTCATATGCAAAAGTTACAACCCCGGGAAGTTGAGGTACCAACTTTCCCATCGAGGCCCACATAACTTTTGGCATTTCATCTCCTAGGGTTTGGTTTTTGGATGTCTAGTGTTTTGGCATTCAAGAGTAATTTTAAAAACGAATTTTGAGCCTCATTGTAATCATTCTGCTCATATGAATGCGCAAATATAACTACCACCCTTCGAGCAAGTTGTTTTTAGTTCTGCAGTTTTACAATTTCGGCCTATTTTCTTTATTCAATAGAAGTTATTGTTTACTAGATATATGTTGTTGTTCTTTGTATCTCTATGTTATTTTATTCAATATGTTATTCATTTTGTTCTGCTCATAAATCCAGATCACTAGCTCAACAAGTGTGCTAGGGTTAGTAGAGAATTAGGGCAAAGTTGTAGCCAATTCCTAGGGTTAGTTTAGGAGTTATCAGGGGTTAGAGAGTTATTTTTCTACAACCCTAATGGTTTTAGGTTAGTTATATAACAACAACAAGATTGAATGGTTGAAAAGGGATGCCTTAATGAGGCAAGAGAGACAAAGGATCAAGGAGTAACTTCCCAAAGAGACAACTTCAAAACTTGAAACTTTCACGTTTACCAAGGTAGAAATTTATTTCTCCAATACAACAAGTAATGACTAGTGCCTTTAATGATTGGGTTAGTGGAGTCAAGAAATAAAGAGCTAGAGATACTACTTCCTTGGGGGTGTAAATACTCTTACTCCTCAAGGAATGTATCCCTAGCTAGGGTTTAGGCTAAGAGAGTGTATGCACTTATACTTCTTTTAGAAAACCCTTATTAAACCAACAAAACTTAAGCATTAAATGATGGAGGCTAAGGTGGGGGTGTATGCCCTTATACTTCCCACCTAGCTCTAGCAAAATAATCTTGTCTTGAACATAAATGATAATACAATGTAAAAAGCCTTCCCAATTCAAGGGAAAATGTTAAGACAAACCACCACAATAGCAAAAGAATAGCCTTCCAAGGCTAGCACTTCACTTCCACCAACCAATAACCAAGAAAGTATCCATACACAAGAGAACAAGAGAGAAACTATCCAAATATAGGGAAAATTTCATTCCAATCCTTCTCACAAAGGGAGAGTTATATTCCAAATTAGATCTTATGATCTCTATTTATAAAAAATGTCAGTAACATTTTTTTTCCACATTAGCAAGGGTAAAACATAAGACAAGGGGTCCACAACCATTATCTTTCCCCTTGCAACAAAATAGTATTAAACAATTCACTTAAAATTCACTTTTACACAAAAGAAAACCCTAAAACAAGAGGATGCCACCCTTTTAGGGGACGTTTTGACACTAAGAGCAAGTCGTTGGAGTTGGAGATGCATAGTTAGGCCTCCAAAGGCCACATGTCAATCATCTAGGCCATCTCCTCGTGGTCAAGGCCCTCTTCTCCTCAAAATTTCCATGTGTCAATGAGCTATGTTTTCACCACCAAACCTAGCTCCTCTAGGTGACGTCAAGCCTCCAAAGGTGATGTTTTTCCTCTCCTAGGCAAAACGTTTGGCATGTAAGGGCTAGGTTACATCGTCCACAATATATTTTAGCCCTCCGAAGGTATGTCTCTCTCATCCGACATGCGGGCCCTTGGTATCAAACATGTGGGCTTCAAGTCTCATGGAATCCCAAGCTAGGCGTGTTCCTCCAAAACTATCCACGAACTAGGTCCTACAAATACAAATAAGCATTCCCTCCAAGGATCTCAAGTCATAATATC
This sequence comes from Picea engelmannii, assembly GCA_009831015.1. Lineage (NCBI taxonomy): Eukaryota > Viridiplantae > Streptophyta > Pinopsida > Pinales > Pinaceae > Picea > Picea engelmannii. The sequence goes on along the minus strand of ML796509.1, from coordinate 150,185 downwards.
ATGGTGAGTAAATCAAATCAATAAATGAGCCACCTAAGCATGTGCATCAAAGATTACCTGGTCAAACAAGTAATTTCTCAAAGACATTATGTGACTTGTGAAGCTTGGATATGGGAGGGTTGACGAGGTGTCCTATTGGGTAGATATTTCCCCAGGTCAAGGAGTGTTTCCCAAGTGATCCCTCTCTAAGCCATGTGAAGTGGGTGATGTGGTTAAGGATCAAGACTCATTGGGCATGGGGTTCATGACATACAAGGGGTTGTAGTGTCTCATTCATGGGTGCCTTTGTAAAGGGTGTGTGGCACCTTCGTTTGCAATGCAATTTTTCTAAGCCCATCCCCTTGCCATTATTTTGTTTCTTTCATGTTTTAAAGGAGGATTTGAACGTCATTGTCCTGGTGTGGTGTACAGATAATGACAATGTCACTCACAAATACCTTGCGGAAATGAGAAGGTTGGCTTGTGATGAGACCCCCTTTCTCTCAGTTGTGCAACTGAGAGCCACTACCCTAGCTTGGTGGCCAGATGATGGTAATGCCATACCACTATATACCTATGATCATGATAGGTCAGCTCGTGATGAGACCTCCTATCCTCCAACTAACCCCCTAAGAATTATATCATTTATTCTTGTGGGTCCCCCTTTTCCTTACAGAGAATTGTTTCATTTATTTCTTGGGGGATCCCTAGGCGAAGCATCTGGAAGGTTTATAAATAAGATTTTATTGTTTACCCAACAATAATCCCTCTGGGCCTTCAGCCCCTTCTTCCCATAGAACGAGTGACAACCCCTTATTGGGTCAATACACCCTAAAATCCCAAGAGACAAGGAAATGGGGGGTTTAAGTGATGGAAAGTGGTAAGTATGGGTGGGAATGGTACGATGGCACTTTAAGGTATTTCCTCGTAGCAAAACCATTCCCAAGGAAGACCACTTACTAGGGCACAATGTCAATCACCAAGGTGAAATGGAGCAAAAGGCATAATGTCCAAGCATATGTCATGAAATATAAATCAATCTAAGATACAACATACTCAAATGACTCAAATATTGAAATGACACTCACCATAATACATGACTTGTACCTCATGGAGCAAGGTCCAATGCCTCTGGGAAGCCAGCTAGTGTGGTGGATGCCATCTGAAAATCTTGACCTCTGTTGTGGTGAAAAGGGTCTCCATCTGTGCGAGTGGGTACTGTTGGTCATGTAGTCTCTTGGCACTCCATATCTGCAACCTGAGGGCCTTGAGATATAATCTCCTTAGTTATCCCACAAAATGGGGATAACATAACCTTGAATAAGAAATGGAGAAACCCAAGAAGAAGTTTCTTGTTAATCAACAGACAATGAAAAATTGGTTTGACAAACATTCGACAACATAAAAAATGTTTGATGTAGGTGATATTGTTCTAAAATGGGATAAACTCAATGAGCTTAAAGGGAAGCATACAAATTTTCAACGTCTTTGGCTTGGGTCATTTTAGGTGGCTAAAAAACTTGGTCTTGACACATACACACTCCAAAACATGGAAGTGGATATTTAACTTCTCCTTGTTAATGACCAAGTTTTGAAAAGATATTTCTATTAGTTTTCTCGGGGTGGTTTCCGTGTACATATTAGTCATTGTTCCTTTAACTTTACTTTATCTTTCTTTATTGATTTGAGTTTTGAAGTTTTAGAATATGTTGTATTATTAGGATTCTTCTTTAAATATATTTAATTTTAATTTGGAAGTCTAATTTGCATATCATTCTTTTGAAATGAGCTCTTATCTCCACATGGATTATATATTTGGCGATTAGTTTGCAATCCATCATAAGGGTTAAGTGTAGGACTTTGATACAAGTCAACATACTTGCTAAAGAAGCTTTGGAGAAATATTCCACGCTACCTGAAATTTAAAATGGTGGTTGAATTGGGGCTTACACAAAGAATTGAACTCCATAAGACCTTGAAAAATTCAGTTAAGTGGTGATTCAACCAACATGGAGATATCATCCATTCACATCAAAGGAACACACCATGTGAAGGGTTTTTAGTCGGATATCCAAGGTATAAAATATTTCGAGGAATATTCTTATTAGGACATGGCCAATTCTTTCCTAATAATAGGTAGTTATCCATGTAAGCATGAAAAAACCATTGCTTCCCTCATCCATTATTCAAAAAAGGAGAAGAGGGACTGGGAAAAGGAATTCACTTTATAAAGGGGACATATAGATAAATCTACTAGGGATATAGATGCTCATTGGAAGTGGAGCAAGGTCTGTGATTTCAAGGCGACTCCATTGGGGCTATGCATGCTCGTGGGTAGTGGGGCAACACCACAATAAAGTGAAACAACCTATCTACTCAAAATTTTAACCCCATTTTAAAATAAAACCTTGTGATGATGATTGTTACCTAAAACACTAGGTGGAGCTTTAAAGAAAATCAACTTCACAATTTCTATCTTCAGGAAAAGTTTCTAAGTCACTGAATTTTATGATTAGCATACTATGGATTCATGTTACAAGGGTAGGACCTAAAGACTCCATTTGTGTAAATTCTAAGGTACGATTTTCCTGAAATTCTAGCTTCATGTTAAAAGGAAAATGCAATTGAATAAGTGTTGATCTAGAGACTTGGTGGATTCACCTAGTGTGTCACCATTTGTTGTGCCTACAATAACCCCCCTAAGTTTTAATCAAAACTTGGGGCCCCACCCCATTATTTTCCTTCAAAAAATCATTTGTTCAATAGGGTTGAAACTCTAAATCATTCCCTCAAGTGACTAAAGATATTTAACTCATGCCCTATTCATTGATCGATCCTGATTTCTCAATCAACTTCATTTACACAATACATTTTTTGGCGCATGTGAGACCTTTTAAAGCTCGATAACGATGGGAATTTTGATTCAAAAACTTGGTGTTGCATAGTCCCAATTATGAAATTGTTTATGATTTCAAAATCAAACTCTTACCAAGCAAACTCATACCCCGATTGCTTGACTAGGCTCGACTTTCAAATCGAGCTTACCCTTACCTGTAACAATGATAAGGGGTCTCGATTTCCTCCATTGTACCTGATTGTAACACCATGTTTCCCCTAGTCTGAAAATATAACTTTATTGGACAGGAACTATGGCAAACTCAAAGTGTGAATGTTTGATTTTATGGACCTTTGTATAAAAGGTCAATGAATGTAAATCATGTTATTTTAATAGACAATGGAAACGTGTTGCATAACTTCTGAGAAGGGGATGTGCTAAGAGATACCATGATTGATAATGAAAAGGTAGTGGAGGGGACCCAGAATGGTTGCGTTAACCTCCACCGAACCAGTACTATGTTGGTTTTAATTGCTCAAGATCAGAACAACCCTCTGACCCGAAATGAATTACAGTTAGGTTGGTAGGTGGGAAGACCTCCTCAAGAGTTAAAGAGGGGATGGGGAAAACCGTCCATATGTAAGGCTTCTGGACCTGACCACAGATTGCGGATTCAATCCACACACAACCTTTTCGATGAAGACAAGAAAGGAAGTGTGGTGTGGGCAGAGAGGACCAGCGAAGAATGTAGAGACGAGAGCAGAAACTGTTGGGTCTGAGGAAGGATTGAAAGCAAAAAGTGAGTTTTGATCACAAGGAATAGAGACAGAGTCAGGAGAAGGAGAGTAACCTTCGTCCTTATCTGTTCCTGTATAGGGGGAAGGAGAGTAACCTTCATCCCTAACTTTCATTGAGCTAGAAGAGAGAGATTGAATCTCAAAGCATCGTGACCTAAGCTCGGGGGTGGCCAGTGATAAATTCATCGAGAATGACTGAGCCTATAGTTGGGTGGAATCGAGCACCCCTCTCAGCAGTCGATTGCGCCTTATGGTTTTGATAAGTGTTTTTGTGCCTTGTGCTTTGAATTGGAAATAATGAATGCATGCTTGTATTTGTATGCCCAAAATGGTTTATGTACTGAATGATTAAGTTAGAAGTATGCGTTCGTTCCTTGAGAACTTTCATATCTGCTTGATTTTCCTATGCGCTAGTTTAATTCCTCGAAATCACTTTCCCAAAGAACTCTATCACCGTCCTAGAGTCGCGTGATTACTTCCTTATTGCGGAGGTTGGACCCTGCAATCACTGCGAGGACAGAGTCCAATAAGCTCAGGAGAGGAAGTTCATGTATGCACCAAGTCTCTACAAAGTGGGTAGAGACCGAGACCATCTTAAGTCCTAAAGTTAAGGAATGAATGTAAGGAGTGTGTGGAAGAATTCTTCCAAGCATTACGTTCAATAGAAACACTGCAAAACCCTTAAGCCTTTCAGATCCAATGAAGCTCAGGAGGAATAGTGAGGTTCAAGTATCTAAAGGGAATATCCTTTCCTTTAGAAGGTGAGTAGATGAGATCCATTCGGGAAGACCCAGGATCTGTCATGACCATTATATTGGAAGAAGGGGGCACATGTGTTAACGCCTCGACTCCTTCATACTTCGCAAGATTGCACATCGGGAGATTTACACGTTGGCACGACTAAACTCCTAAAACCCAAAATTGTGACGTGATATGGACTGTAGATCTAAGGATCTATCGAGACCCCCCCCCCTTGACCGTCGGATTGGTGAAATCGAGGATTCACACATTGGGGGATTTGCACATTTACGCGACTAAACTCCCGAAACCCAAAGTTGCAATGTGCCCTGGACCGTTGGATCAAGGAAGGTCATGGACCGTCAATCTGATACGATCAGATTAACGCAAGAGTATGTGGGAATCCGAAATCCCCTAAGAACCAAGATCGGAAGGGGTAAGCACCTTTCCGAAGTGCAGATGAGGTCTAAGAGGCAAACTTATCTCCAGTTCGTAAGCTCAGGAGGGAAAGTGGGAGTTGAGACCCATACTTCAGGGCTCATAGGAAGTAAATCAAAGGTTGAGACCTTTGAAACATCTGAAATCTTCCCAGTCAGGGAAGAAAGTGAAATTTCAGGAGGAGGATCTATAATGATCGTTGGATCTATCATCGTGGAAGATCTGGACCGTCAGATCATAGTCCAGACAATGAGGAGTAAGCGCAAAGGAGAACATATCTCAGTCATTCAGTCTAAGTGTAAAATAATCATGGTTGCCCAATCAAGGTAAAGTGCACTAACGATAAGCCTTGAGGGCACACGAGAGGAATGGGGTTCCAAGGTCAGGAAATCATCAAAACCATCCATCCAGGATGGACATGTGGCGAGAGATCAACATTTCGCTGACTCACGACTCAGGGAAGTCAAAGGGTGGAGTTGTGAGAATTCGCGAAACACAAAATCATGATTTGATCTGATCTGTTAGATTGTGGGGAGTTGTGAACTGTCGATCTAACGCTCGCAAATATTGGGAAATCGGGAATTAGGAGAATAGATGTGAATCAACCTCCAAAGTCGTGAAATGTGAAATTGCGACTTGTTCAGAGCCATCGATCGAAGGAAGATCGTGGACCATATATCTAGTCTTATCGGGAGTCCACAACTCAAGAAGCTAGAAGTAAGAGTTCTGGGAACTTGCAAAACACAAAATCTCGATTTGATCTAAGTCGTTGGATCGAGGAGAGATCTAGGCCATTGACTCAGTTCAAGGGAAGGATGAGCAAGTGAACTTCGTAAGACGTGAAGTCGCGAAATGCGAAATTGCGATGTGCCTTTCGATTTGGCGACTGGTCATAGCCTTGGTCACATAAAGGAAGGGGCTTAACCAGGAGAGCTAGCGCCTAAATACATTGGAGCTTAAGGGCATTAAGGAGAAAATCGTGGGTTCCATATAACATGTTCTTTAAGGGAAAGAGAGCCTGTTAAATGGATTTGAGGTTCTTCCAACTTCCATTGACCAGGATTAGAGACCAGGAATGGAGAAATTGACTTATTAAGGAAAATAAAGTAATTTTTTTTCATTTTTTCTCTAGATCATGGGTGTGTTACAAATTTGTATTAGAGCATGGTTACAACAATTGACCTGCTTGGGCTCACGGACGAGTCACTTAAAAACTCTATTTTGAGTACTTTTAAAAAGAACAACACTCTACCTTACCTCTTTCTTAAAAAGTTTGATTTAATAATGTTATTAAAGAAAAGAATGAAATTATCTATTGTGTGTATGCATTTAAGACATTGAGCCATGTATTGTTCATAAACTAATAGATTGTTATCTAACAATAAGTGTTTTTGGCAACACTCGAGCAGTCAGTGAATCACGAAAAAACTCCAAGACTAAAGGATGGTGACGTGTCATGAAGTGGGGGATGGCTCCCACAATAGAGACAAAGAATATGATGAAAGGAGGGCGGTGGAAACCCCTCCAGATCTGGTTGAAACTGTAAGGAGCCTCAGGGCCGAGTTACAGAGTTTCAAGGATGACAACAAGATATTGAAGGAGTAAGAGAAACAAACAGAAATTAATGCAGTCTTGCTAGAGAGCTTATCTGACATACAGAGGAAACTGTAGCATGAACCCACAACCAGTCATGCGGACCGATGACACAAGAAGAGAATTCAGAATCCACCTGAGACCCAAAAACATGACTCCATAAGTGACCCCACTGGGAGAAGTACCGTGAAGAAGGTCCAACCTGGAGGTAGGAGACACTCATCGGGAGAGTCCTCTGGAAAGGAAGATGACAACTCCGAAGGATATTCTAGTAGTAGGGCCAGCTCGCATTCTTGCAAGAAAGGAAAGAAGCGAAAGCATTCCAAAACCCGTGGTCCTGAAGAGTTCAATAAATCCAAACCACCCTCTTTCAACAGAGAGATTAAGAAGGGAGAAGAGGCAGAAGCTTGGTTGCTTGGTTTAAAGAAGTATTTCAAAGTTCGTGACTACTCTGAAAACTTGAAGGCTCGAATAGCCATATTCAACCTGAATGGAAAGGCTTCCATATGGTGGGAAGACCTTAGGAATGTGAAAGGAGTCCATGAGAAGGACTTGTCATGGAAACAATTTGAGAATTACTTCAGGAAGAAGTATCTGTCAGAAAAATACATGGATGGGAAAACTAAGGAATTTTATGAGCTCTAGCTGGGCCAAATCACCATAGATGAATTTGCCAATAAGTTCCTTGAACTACTGAGGTATGTACCATACATAAAATATGAAAAAGAAAAAATGTGGTGGTTCATTAGTGGGTTACCTCAAACCTACTAGGATAGGATTGAGTTTGATGAACCAAATACCTTAGAAGAAGATATTTGGAAGGCAAGGTATTGTTATGAACAGTTTGGGAGTAAGACAAGACCCCACCAGGACTGGAAGAAGAAGAGTAGTTTGGGATTCTAGAAGAAAACGTTTAAATCCTCAAGATTTAAGAACTATGGAAAATATTATAGAGGGAACCTTCCTGCTAGAAGTGTATATCAAAAAAATTTCCCCTCTCAAAGTGGAAATAAACCTTTTTAGACAGTCCCAACAAAGACTGATAACCTAAAGAAGGAACCCTTAAAATGTTGGGGTTGTGGAGAAAATCATAGATTGAGGGACTGCCAACACAGACAACAAAACAGTAAGGGGGTCTACAATATCCAAGAAGCTACCACCGTCAATGACGTGGCTAGGAGCATGCCATGAATCTATGCAGCCCTATACAATAATCAAGCTGACCACCAAGCTTCAGTAGTGAAGCTGGAAGGTATGATCGCCAACCATCCAATTTCTATTTTAATTGACCCAAGTTCTAATTTGAGTTATGTGGCCCCTCAGACTGTCGATAAATGTAAATTGCAACCAATTAGACATGTTAAACCATGGTTGGTACAACTAGCCACTGGGAGCAAAAGAAATGTGGCAAAGGCCATACCAGCCTGCCAATTCATCATGGGTGGATTGCCCACCCGAGCGACCCTTAACATACTTCCCCTGAGATCTTATGACCTGTTGATTGGTATGGATTGGTTGGCCGCTTATAAAACTAAATTGAATTGTTATCATAAAACTTTAGAATGTGTAAATGAAGAAGGGAGAAATATGACCCTCCAAGGGATTCAGAAGCTTGTCTCAGTGAGACAAATATCGGCCCTTCAAATGAAGAAGTATTGCAGAAAAGGGTGTTCCTTATATGCAATACAGGTGTTGGAATCCATTGAGGACGACAAACCAAACCTAGAGGACCACCCCATATTAAGAGAATACAAGGACGTGTTCCCCGAAGAAGTATCAAGTCTACCTCCAAGAAGGGATATTGATTTCTCGATAGAGCTTACACCAAGAGTGATACCAACATCTATAACGCCATATAGGATAACCACGCCAGAGTTGGTTGAGCTCAAGCTATAGCTAAAGGAGATGATGGAAAAAGGCTACATATGACCCAGTGTATCTCCATGGGGAGCGTTGGTCCTGTTTGTGAAAAATAAATATGGCACACTCCGATTATGCATAGATTACAAACAACTCAATAAGACAACCATAAAGAACAAATATCCCTTACCCAGAATCGATGACTTGTTCGACCAACTGGGAGGTGAAACCATCTTCTCGAAGATTGACTTGAGGTATGGATACCACCAAGTCCAGATTAAGGATGAAGACATCCACAAAACAGCCTTCAGAACGAGGTATGGTCACTATGAGTTCGTGGTGGTTCCATTTGGGTTAACCAATGCCCCCGCCACTTTTATGTGCTTGATGAATAGTGTACTCAGCAAATTTCTGGAAAAATTTGTATTGGTTTTCATCGATGATATCATAATATACTCCAAGAACAAGGAGGAGCACGAGGAACATCTTAGACTCGTACTTCAAGAACTAAGAGAGAATCAGCTCTATGTTAAGTTTAGCAAGTGCGACTTCTTTCAAAAGCAAGTCCATTACTTAGGCCATGTCATTTCTAAGGAAGGGGTGGCAGTGGACCCTGATAAGATCAGATCTATTATGGAATGGCCTACCCCAAAGGATGTATAAGATATCAAATCCTTCATGGGCTTAGCCAGATACTATAGAAGGTTTATAAAAGGATTTTCCGAGATTGGTTGTCCAATCACTGCCCTTCAGAAAAAGGGTATCAAATTCATTTGGACATCAAAATGTGAAGAAAGATTTTAGGAACTGAAATATCTCCTGACCCATGCACCCATGCTAAAGATTGTAGACCTGGACAATGATTTCCTCTTATGTACAGATGCCTACAAGGAAGGACTCAGAGGAGTCCTTCTGCAAGAAGGACGTGTAATTTCCTACGTGTCCCAAAAATTAAATAAACATGAGATCAATTATGTGACCCATGACCTAGAGTTGGCTTCCATAGTACATGCTTTAAAAATGTGGAGGCACTACCTCCTGGGAAGAATATTTGTGTTTATGACAAACCATTGTGGTTTGAGGCACCTATTTGATCAACCAAAAATCAATGCCAGGCAAGCTAGGTGGATGGCTCTCCTAAGTGAATTCGATTTCGAAATCAAACACATAAAAGGAAATGGAAATAGGGTGGTTGATGCGCTTAGTAGAAGTATAAAAATGATTCATCTGGCAGTAGTAGGCACCTGTGAAACGGATGTCTGGGAAAGAATAAAAAATGCACAAGAGACAGATGCATTCTTTAAGACTGTGACCTCATACCTAAGACAAGAGCCTACAGGGCTTAAGTATGAAGGCTACCAAATGCTTGAGGAAGGGCTGCTGACTTACATAAACAGATTGTATATTCCAAGCTGTGATGACTTGAAGAGGATCATAATGGATGAACTGCATAAGAGACCATATACTGGTCATCCGGGATATCGGAAGATGATCACGACCACTAGGAAACAATTCTATTGGCCTGGGCTAAATAAAGACATAGCTAACTATCTAGCTAACTTCCTAGAATGCCAGCAAGTTAAGGAAGAGCACCGACATCCAACAGGATTATTGCAGCCCCTACCAATTCCAGAATGGAAATGGGAAACCATCTCCATGGATTTCATCAACGGATTACCAAAGTCAACCAAGAAAAATGATGCCATCATGGTCGTGGTGGAAAAACTGAGTAAGTCTTCTCATTTCATTCCTGTCAAATAAAATTGCAAGGCCATAGATATTGCCAACATCTGGAGATATTTAGACAGCATGGCATGCCTAAGGAAATTGTATCTGATCGAGATACCAAGTTCACTTCAAAATTTTGGAAATCCCTAATGGTCGGTCTGGAGACAAAATTTCTATTCAGTATGGCTTATCATCCTCAAACTAATGGACAGACAAAAAGAGTAAACCAAATAGTAGAGGACATGTTAAGGATGCATGTAATGCATCAGCCTAAGAAGTGGGAAGAATACCTACCATTGGTAGTGTTTGCCTACAACAACGGTTATCAGGAATCCTTGAAGATGAGCCCTTTTGAAGTCATCTATGGTAGACAGTGCAAGATTCCAATCATTTGGAGTAATCCAATGGATAGAATTACAATCGAACCCGACATGCTGAAAGAAATGGAACAGCAAGTGGTGCAGATAAGGCAAAATCTGAAAATTGCTCACAACCAACAGAAAAGTTACATCAGCAGAAAGAGAACTCCCTAGGAGTTCAAAGCCGGAGACTATGTCTATCTCAGAGTTAGACCCCGGAAGAGTTCTCTAAAAATGGGAGTCTGTGCCAAGTTGGCACCTCGGTATTGTGGACCCTTTGAAGTCCTAGATAGAGTGGGACCTATAGCCTGTAGGACAACACTCCGTCCCACAATAAAGGCACATAATGTTTTCCATGTTTCATTATTGAAGAAATATGTACATTATGTTAATCATATAATTGACTGGTCTATGATCCAGGTGGAACCAGAGGAAGAATTCCTTCCAGAACCCCAATGCATACTAGATAGGAAGGAAACCGCACTCAGGAACCGAACCATTGCACAGGTAAAGGTGCAATGGAAACACTTTGGCCCAGATGAGGCTACGTGAGAAATGGAAGATGACATGAGACAAGAATATCTGATTTTGTTCACTTATGTACATACTCATCATGTTGATAGATATAACATCGAGGACGATGATTCCTTTAAGGGGGAGGGAATTGTAACACCCTATTTCCCCGAGTCTGTAAATATAGCTTTATTGGACAGGAACTATGGAAAACTCAAAGTGTGAATGTTTGATTTGATGGACCTTTGTATAAAAGGTCGATGAATGTAAATCTTGTTATTTTAATAGATAATGGAAACATGTTGCATAACTGTTGAGAAGGGGATGTGCTAAGAGATACCACGATTGATAATGAAAAGGTGGTGGAGGGGACCCAGAACGGTTGCGTTAACCTCCACCGAACCAGTACTATGATGGTTTTAATTGCTCAAGATTAGAACAACCCTCTGACCCGAAATGAATTATAGTCAGGCTGGTAGGTGGGAAGATCTCCTCAAGAGTTAATGAGGGGACGGAGCAAACCACCCATCTGTAAGGCTTCTGGACCTGACCACGGACTGGGGATCAAGCCACACGCAACCTTGCTGATGAAGGCAAGAAAGGAAGCGTGGTGTGGGCAGAGAGGACCAACGAAGAATGCAAAGACGAGAGCGGAAACTCTCGGCTCCAGGGAAGGATTAAAAGAAAAAAGTGAGTTTTGATCACAGGGAATAGAGATGGAGTCAGGAGAAGGAGAGTAACCTTTGTCCTCATCTGTTCCTGTATAGGGGGAAGGAGAGTAACCTTCATCCCTAACTTTCGTTGAGTTGGAAGTGAGAGATTGAATCTCAAAGCATCGTGGCCTAAGCTCAAGGGTGGCCAGTGATAAATCCATCAGGAATGACTGAGCCTATGGTTGGGTGGAAACAAGCACCCCTCTCAGCAGTCGCATCGCGCCTTATGGTTCTGATAAGTGTTTTAATGCCTTATGCTTTGAATTGGAAATAATGAATGCATGCTTGTATTTATATGCCTAAAATGGTTTATGTACTGAATGATTAAGTTAGAAGTATGCGTTCGTTCCTTGAGAACTTTCATATCTACTTGATTTTCCTATGTGCTAGTTTAATTCCTCGGAAGCACTTTCCCAGAGAACTTCGTCATCATCCTAGATTTGCGTGAGTACTTCCTGATTGCGGAGGTTGAACCCTCAAATCACTGCGAGGATGGAGTACATTAAGCTTAGGAGAGGAAGTGCATGTATGCACTAAGTCTCTGCAAGGTGGACAGAGACCGAGACCATATTAAGTCCTAAAGTTGAGGAATGAATGTAAGGATTGTGCAGAAGAACGCTTCCAAGCATTATGTTCAAGAGAAAGAGTGCAAAACCCTTAAGCCTTTCAGAGCCAATGAAGCTCAAGAGAAATAGTGAGGTTCAAGTATCTAAAGGGAATATCCTTTTGTTTAGAAGGTGAGCGGATGAGATCCATTCGGGAAGACCCAGGATCTATCACGATCGTTATATTGGAAGAAGGGGGTGCAGGCATTAACGCCTCGACTCCTTCAGACTTTGCATGATTGCACATCGGGAAATTTACACGTTGCCACAACTAAACTCCCGAAACACAAAATTACAACATCATCTGGACCGTAGATCTAAGGATCTATCAGGACCCCCCCTTGACCATCGGATTGGTGAAATCAGGGATTCACACATCAGAAGATTCACATGTTGGCGCGATTAAACTCCCGAAACTCGAAGTTGCAATGTGCTCTAGACCGTTGGATCAAGGAAGGTCATGGACCGTCGATCTGACGCAAGCATATTAACGCAAGAGTACGTGGGAATTCGAAATCCCCTAAGAACTAAGCTCAGAAGGGGTAAGCACCTTTCTAAAGTGAAGATGAGGTCCAAGAGGCGAACTTATCTCCAATTCATAAGCTTAGGAGGGAAAGTGGGATTTGAGACCCATACTTTGGGGCTCATAAGAAGTAAATCGAAGATCGAGACCTTTGAAACATCTGAAATCTTCCCAGTCAAGGAAGAAAGTGAAATCTTAGGAGGAGGAGCTACAGTGATCATTGGATCGAACATCGTGGAAGATCTGGACCATCAAATCATAGTCCAGACAACGATAAGTAAGCGCAGAGGAGAACAGATCTTAGCCATTCGATTTGAGTGTAAAATAATCTTGGTTGCCCAATCAAGGTAAAGTGCACTAACAATAAGCCTTGAGGGAACACGAGAGGAATGGGGTTCCAAGGTCTCGAAATAATCATAATCATCCATCCAGGATGGACACATGGCAAAAGATCAACATTTCGCTGACTCGCGACTCAAGGAAGTCAAAGGGCGGAGTTGTGAGAATTTGGGAAATGTGAAATTGCAATTTGATCTGAGCCGTTATATCGTGGGGAGTTATGAGTCATCGATCTGACGCTCACAAATATCAGGAAATCAGGAATCAGGAGAACAGAGGTGAATCAACCTCCAAAGTCGCGAAACGCAAAATTGATACTTGTTCACAGCCATCGATCAAAGGAAGATTGTGGACCGTATATCTAGTCTTATCGGGAGTCCGCAACTCAGGAAGCTGGAAGTAAGAGTTCTGGGAACTCACGAAACAAGAAATCATAATTTGATCTGAGCCATTGGATCGAGAAGAGATCTAGGTCATCGACTCAGTTCGAGGGAAGGACAAGCAAGTGAACTTCGTAAGACGCGAAGTCGCGAAACGCGAAATCGCGATGCCCCTTTCGATTTGGTGGCTAGTCATAGCTTTGGTCACATAAAGGAAGGGGATTAACCAGGAGAGCTAGCACCTAAATACGTTGGAGCTTAAGGGATTTAAGGAAAAATTCGTTGGTTCCATATAACCTGCGCTTTAAGGGAAAGAGAGCATGTTAAGTGGATTTGAGGTTCTTCCCTGACTTCCATTAACCAGGAATGGAGAAATCAACTTATTGAGGAAAATAAAGTAATTTTTTTTCATTTTTGCCTAGATCGTGGGTGTGTTACATTGATTCATATATTGTTCTCCATAAAATTCAAATCATTTGCATGAGCAAAAATTTAGTGAAGTCGAATTGTCTTGTCTAAAGTATTTAGGTGATTTGTACTTGTGCATGTGCATTCAAGGGTGAATTATTGATGTTGTATGCTTAAACACTACATTTTGGACTTGAATGATGAAACAATTCCTAAAGGATGAAGTATAATTGTGCATGTAAAGGATTTTGGTTTGATGGGTAATTATTACAAACTAACAATCTATTCCTATTAGTAACACTCAATGCCTTAAAACTACAAGCATTCCAATTTAAACAATTAGGGTTGTGACCATGCATGTAAGCCTCATTCCCCAAATTCAAACCCATATTATGAGTTTTTGTTCAAGATCGAAGAATGCATCCTAGTTAATACAACATGCAACGCAAATTGAGGTCAATTTTCTATCAAACTTTCAAGCTTGCCTAATTTTATTGGTTTAAGGGAAATTCCCTAGTTTTAATAAATTTTATTTTTAAATTTAACCCTGGATGCTCTTTTGGATTTGCTAATGTTTTGTGTGAGATTCTATGTGGCCTCCAAGAGATGTGGGAAAAGGAAAAGAGGCCCTCCATAAAGATTGATTGTAGGTCAATCATTGGTGATTGGCATACTAGAAGATCATGAGGAAATAATAGCAGTCATTGAAGAAGATGTTGAAATTGTAGAAGAGAAGGTATAGTGCAAAGCAGAACAGATCGTGGGAGGAGAAGAAAGACCAATGGAAAATTATAAAGACAACTATCAGATTCCTCAATTCATTGAATATGCCTTCAAAGTGCACAATGAATTGAACCTAGTGCAAAGGAAATTATACAACAAAGCACAACATCTACAGACTCTAGGGTTGGACATAGTAGAAGTCAATACATGTGTCCAAGTATGGAAATTGGAGTACCAACAAGATGACCCATAGTTCGATATGGTGAAAGATTGACATGTTGCACTATATGAAATTCCTCTTAAAATTCCCACTATTCCTACATAGGTTTTGCAAGAAATGTAGTTTGACCTCAAACAATGGAAGAACAAATTTCATGGGGCTATTCAAGGGATTGCTTCTGAGGTCAAGAGCTCTACTAAGATATGGAAGTGCATAGAAAAAATAGTAGAGGATTGTCACCTCCCTTCTTTTGGACCCAAGAATAAATTATTTCCCCAAGCACAATTGTCCAAAGAGTTGAAGAGATATATTTCCCAATACTAAAGGTATAATATCTCTCCCTAATATTAATGAATCAATGATCCAAAGATTCATTGAGGCCCTTGCCAAGAACATAACATTAATTAATACTATACTACTTAAATTGGAGAAATATGAGAAAAGGATGAACCAAAGCATCACATTGTACATAGCTACTCTTCAATTGCATACTTTTTCTAAGGAGACAATTTGTTTAGCTTTTGGGGCATGGGTGGTCTTTGTGAGAAAATGAAGGGAGAGATAATGAGCTTCATCCATTCAAATAGAAGGTTATCTTATAGAAGAATGTTCAAATATACCAAATGGGAAGGCTAATTGCCTAGTGGAATGTCAAGATTGTCAAAGGGAGTCGAATCCTCTTATGGGGAAATAAGATGAAGTGATAGAGATAACCATTAGGCAAGGAGGGGAAACAAATAGTCATCTAGGTGTCTCAAATTCATAAGCTTCCCCCCTTTCTTCTTTTTCTATAAATCAAAAGGATTTGAATTTTAAAGGGATTTGTGCTTGTGCATTTTGCAGTCATTTTTATGAAATGTTAATGAATAAGAAGCCATTGTTGGATGATCTTTTTGGGAACAAACTTAAGTTCCGAAATGTGTGATTTGTGGAACTCTTTCTTTTGATTTACTGAATTTTGGAATGATATAACCATTTGCTTCTATAATGCAGAGTTTTATCTCTTACAAGTAACTTGTTTATTTAGTTTATCTCACAAACGGTTTGTCTACATGCTTAAGCATCGTACTATAGTCAATTGATTATTACTAGACTTTTGTACAATAAAATTGGTTATTTATATTACTATTTTTATTTTCTCAAGCAAGTTTTTACTAAAGGTTGAAAGTAGTAAGATATTTGGTGCTATGTTCATCTCATCAATTTTTTTAGTTATCCTGGGAATCATTTTGCATCCTACATATTAGATTAGTTGCATTTCACTTATTGCATGTTAAAAAAATTACATAAACAATGGACCGACCCATGATCAGTGAAATATGAACAAAACTATCAAAAGGTGGTTGGGCCATAAACCAAACATATTCCATATTCCAAACAGTGTGAGGTCTAATTTGGACCTTTCATTGGGGAAAATCTCTACCAACTACACATGGTTATTCAACCCTGTCAATAGGTTCCAAAGGGAGTTTTCTTTAAAATATATGAAAGTCTACCAATAGTTTTGTAGAAATTATGGCTTTTGGAAAAGGATGATCCATGGCTATAGAACTAGATATCTAATGTTTAGTAATTGGAGGAGATTCTAAAATCATAGTTGACAAATTAAAAATATTATATCAAAGTCTGATGAAACAATTTCTTTTTCAAGCTAGCCCTTGGATGAACTGCGCCAAGAGGTTATTCGATTCCCAAGTTCTATTCTAGATATTCAATAACAAGATATTTGTCGAGATAGGGTAATGGGGTAATGGGTGCTTGACAAATATTGGTGGAGATATACACTAGGGCAAGCATTTATAGTGACAAGATTAGAATCCAACCAACATAGATAAACTCCCCTCGGAGAGTAATCAATGTATTATAGTAGACAGTCATTTTGGTAACTTTCCTTCAACAACAAATCACTTTAAATCTATTGCCCCCTTCCTACTTATCACTAATAGAGAGAAGACATTATAGAGGGACACCTCCTTGTTCTATTTAGAGATAGCCTAAAGTGATTACAAGGTTATTAAAAATCAAAGTATGGTGGGGACTGTTCATGCCCCCATCTAAAGAGACTCTTAGTTCCTCATCTGTGAATACTTTCTTGCGCAATTACAACAATGTGTAAAAAAGAAAGAATTTTTTCATTTTTAAAGTCTCTAATCATTCAACTCTAAGGCACATGGAATCGAAATTATTCAAAAAAAAGGTGTGGGTATGAAGAGTTAGGAAATTGGAAAGTGAGTTAAAGGTTGTTACTATAAGAAATGTTTTCTCATTATGGTTCTCAACTTCCACCTAAGATCTTTCTTGAAGTTGCCTTTTGAGAATGTACTTGCCTCACAACTCAAGAGGATGACATTATGGCATAGGCTATACCATGGGAAGTGGTTTGCATATCCAATGAAAGCATCCTTGAAATTACCATGAGATCTCCTTGGTCTTCCCTATTCTAACACAATAATAATCATTGATATATGTCTTATAGACTTTAAAAATGCCATAGGACATAATGTTCATTCAAGTTGTTTCAGTATTACCTATGAAAATGTAATAGGACATACTGTTAATCCAAGTTGTTGCAGTTATATTGGTGGTATTTTGTGAAAGTCACCCAAGACTTGCATGTAATCCCATGAATTCATTTTACTATTTAAATATTGATTTCAAGGAAGTGATGAATATATTGAATGTCAAGCAACACAATATTAACTTGTACTATATGAGGGAAGATGGATCAACTAAGAGTATTGACAAAAAATTTATGGATGCTTTAACGAAGGTTTATGATTTTAAGAGAAGGGACTTGGTGGATAGGCTCTGAGTTGTGTTGTGGGATTATTGGACAAGAAGTAGGAAGCACACTATTGGCCATAGACCATTTATATCAATGTTTAGAAAGGAATTCATCATGTAGATGGTGTTTCAAGTCCCCCTCTCTCTAGATTCTTATGGACCAAAAATGGTTGACACCGTAATCCTTAAAAAATAGTCTATAAGAGACTAAAACAGTATAGGTCATGTTCTAAGTTCAATTAGATCAAGGGAGTGACACAAAATGGTGTATGGGGTAGTACCAGGGAGCATGATTAAGGGCCACATTTTTGTGGAGGGACGATGATGTAGAACATGTGAACATGGTCCCAAGAAGGGAATCCCACCAACAACACACCTCTTCATGATGACTCGTTTCTAGATCTCAATCATCATGTTTTGCATAGTTTATTATTTCTTTCATTCTTTGAGCTAAGTCCACTTAGTTAATTAGTTCTTTGAGTGAGGGTGTGTGCAAATAGTTAGATAATCAGCTTTTAATATTTCTTTAAAATTTTGTGTATTCCTTATAAACCTATAAAAAAAAACGTTTGGTTAGATGAATAAACATAAACAATTTATTATAGATTTTTAGTTTCTACTTTATTTTCTGGGTCTAGTCTAAACATTTTAAGTTTTTTATGTAACCATCACTGGAATCCGACAATACAATTGTTGGTGAAATCGGAGTTTTTCTTTGCTTAAATTGCATTTTTGAATGTACAAATGGATTAAGTGCCATAAAAAAATTGTGTAGCACTAGGATTATCCAAATTTAACAACTGAAATCACATTTAAACTAAGTCTACCAATATTCCAGTAGACACAGATCTCTAAGTTTCTATAGTTCAATCTGTTGGAAACATGCCAATGAATTTCCCATGCGGTCACATGCACATGCATGCAACTATATTAGGAATGTGCATGCATGCACTCTTCTATTAACAGATTATGTAACTGGTGGATATAATTATAATCAATTAGTCTAATTGTTTGAGAGATGTTATATATACGAGCATACACATAGAGGTGAGAGTGAAATGTGTGTAGAGTGTGTGAGAAAGACACAATATTGTGGAGTAAAATGTGTCTATGAGGAGAGGATGGTTGTATGCATGTGTTGGCTATTGTTATTCTCACTTGAATAATAAGAATACCAACTATCATTGCCCCGTGGTTTTTTCCTGCATTGGGTTTCCACATAAATCACTGTGTCAATTGTGTGATTGTTGTTGTGTTTTGTTTGCTTTGATGTTCACAGTTTTATGCTCTGTTTTTCTTTCGCTACCCAACAAGTGGTATAAGAGCACAGAGTTGAAGGATCTGAGAGCAAAGGAGAAGAGATTCGACTCGCTAGAAATCAGTGCATAGAGAAGAAAGCAATAGACAACAAGACTGATTTTTATTTTTCATTGAAGATGCCGAGGACAGGGGATAGATTCCTTTCCAGGGCGATATTGGTTGGCTACTGCAAATTCTTGTTGCATGTCCATCGAAGGGATTTCGATCGATTTTTTTGGGTTTTCCAATGACAAGAATTATTTAAAATCTCGGTGGTAAGAAAAGGGGGCATAATTGGTCTCGGACTTGTGTTATCAACACATAT
Organism: Picea engelmannii; assembly: GCA_009831015.1. Lineage (NCBI taxonomy): Eukaryota > Viridiplantae > Streptophyta > Pinopsida > Pinales > Pinaceae > Picea > Picea engelmannii. The sequence goes on along the minus strand of ML796509.1, from coordinate 131,025 downwards.
CATGGCTCTGTGGGTAGCGTGTTACCCGTCAGTTTCGATATTATCACACTCTAAAAGGAGGGGCAAAAACCAGTGACCAATCGTTGATCACATTTTTGTTTTTGGTACGATACCCGTGGAAGTCGTGGTGGAAAATTGTGGCGGATCACTTATTTTTTGTACTCCAGAGTTTAAATTTTGAGGTGAAGACATTCAACGACAAAAATAACTTTGAGTTATGGAACCTCAAGATGCAGGATATGCTCATACAACAAGGAAACAAGAAGAGGGGTGATGGTTGAGTCATCGTGAAAGGGAAAAAAAAGTGTTTTACCTTGGAGTTGTAAAAATTATTGATTACATGTAAATGAGCATATGCTTGTAAGACCTGGATAGGCATGTGTACCCCTGGTTTATTGTGTCACCTATGAAAATTCTAGACATAGATTTAGGTAGATTGAATATGTTGGGGGGCATGTATGTTGGGTTAAATCTGGGTTTTTAGGTCAAAGCACGTAGTTTTTTGGGTCCATGTTTTTGGGTAGCTCGTGATATTGTGTCCATGGATTGCATGTAATGAAGCATGTAAAAGGCTTGGTGAACTCCATTGTAAATGGGCTTGGAGGTAAGTGGTGAAGGATTACTTGGCCAGCTTGGTCGAATTTGGTCAAGGGAATGTTCGTGTTAAGGTGGAGCACGAGACTCCAGTGTAAAGTCCCTGGAGGTGAGTGACAAAGGTTCACTTGGTTTGGTTTGGCCGGATTTGGTCAAATTTTTTCGAATGCAAAGTTCGAGGTGGAGTAGTGTGTCCAGGTTATAAAGGTGGGTCTGTAGAAAGGCAGATGTGTTGGCAGGTCAATCAAGTGTTTGAGAATATATGATGAAGGTAAGTTCATATCCATGGAACTTGGAAAGTATTGCAAGGAAACTGGGATCGAATAGGCATGTTTAGTAATGCCAAGTTGTAAAAATAGTTGTGGACAAAAGTGATTGAGCTATATGGTAACTCAGTCACCATCAGTTGCAAAAGACAGGAAGATTCAGGAAGAGGTATGAACAGGTCATCTAGTAATTACTAAATGTGAAATTATTCGATTGTGATGCTTATGTTTTTTATCACCACTCTAAGTAAGACCCAGATCAAATAGGTAGATATTTGATATGGTGATAATGTTAAGGGGTGCATACTGTGGGATCCTACTACCCACATAATCATCATGGATAGAGATGTAGTTTTTGATGAATCTCCTTTTATAAAATCAGACATAGTAAAAGATGAAAGGTCCAATGCATGACTAGTAGCATAAGGGTATTTGGAAGGTATTGATTTCCATGAAAGTCTCTCACAAGTTGTTAAAAGCTTGTTTCTATTCATGTTGTGTTAACACTAGTTGTGTTAGTACAACTAGATGTTAAAACTGTTTTACATGGAGTTTTTTGGATAAGGGGATGTATTTGGAACAACCAGAATGATTAGTTCAGAATCACAACACAAGATTTGTTTGCAAACTAAAGAATCATTGTATGGCCTGAAGCATGCTAGGAAAATGGTACAAGATGTTTGATTCCTTCATGGTGAACCAAATTTTACAAGAAGTGAGTATAACCATTGTGTTTATGATATATTAATTATCTTGGTGTTATATGTTATGCTTGTTGCAAGCACAAGCATGGTTGAGGTCAATGGGTTGTCTCAATTGGTTTGGACATTGTTATGAAGGATCTGGGAGCAGCAAAATAAATATTGGGCATGGAAATACACAGAGACAGGAAATATAGTAAGCTTGGTTATCACAACAGAAGTATGTGGTGAAGATACTCAAGAAATCTGGTATGAATAATGTGAAACCGGTAAAATCCCTTTGGCTTTCCATTGTAAGTTTTCTTCAGGTTTATGTCCTAACTAATGAAGAAGAAAAGGGTTATATGTCTCAAGTATTATATTCTAGTAGTAAGTTCGATGATTGCAATGGGAAATGGTTACCATTTCACATGCAGTTGGTGTTGTCAGTAGACACATGGAAAAACCAGGTGAAGATCATGGAAATGGGTGCTTCAAACACAGAAGCACAAGTATCACCTACAGTGGTTACAATGATTTAGTTTGTGGTTATGATTCATGAGATTTGGACAAGAGGAGACCTACCTCATATTATGTCTTGCAAGAATGCAAGGGTCTATTGGGTAAGTTTGGACAGGTACGAGATGTGGTGTTTTGTGGTGTTCAAAGTGTTGTGCATTTGACTAAAGGTCCAACGTATCAAAATGGGACAAGTGCATCAATTTATTAGACAGGTTACTGAAGGAGACAGAATGGTCCATACTGGAGTGAATCGTGCAAGCATGTTCACGTAACGGTATGTGCAACTATGATGGTGTTTGGATTCTCTTGTCTTGCAAAAAAGGTGATGAATTAAGGGCATGATATATCAAGTAAATTGTTGTCAAGGTGGAGATTGTTGGAAACATGCCAACTAATTTCCCATGCAGTCACATGCACATGCATGCAGCTATATTAGGAATGTGCATGCATGCACTCTTCTATGAACAGATTGTGTAATTGTGGATCTAATTATAATCAGTTAGTCTAACTATTTTAGAGATGTTATATATACAAGCATACCTATAGAGGTGAGAGTGAAATGTGTGTAGAGTGTGTGAGCAAGACACAATACTGTGGAGTACAGTGTGTCTGTAAGGAGAGGATGGTTGTATTCTTGTGTTGACTATCGTAATTCTCCCTTGAATAATAAGAATACCGACTATCATTGCCCCATGGTTTTTTTCCTGCATTGAGTTTCCACATAAATCATTGTGTCAATTATGTGATTGTTGTTGTGTTGTGTTTTCTTTGATGTTCACAATTTTATGCTATGTTTATGCTTTGTTTTGCTTCCACTGCCCAACATAGTCAAGGCATGTTTATCTCAATTGTAGATTCAGGAATCCAACAAACATGGAGCAATGTCAGTCATGTCTAGGCTAGCAACTTAAAAAACCATGTAGAGCAATGCTAAATATTTTCTTCCAACACTGCATCTTAGCCCTTCTATGGTCTTGGCTCCAACCTACAAATCAAATAAAGGCATTGTTGTTAATTTCATGCTCGGATTACTCACTTGGTATATTTCCCACAACCATGCATGAACTTCAATGACATGTACAAACACTGCAGCCACACAGAACAATACCTCTTGTAGCGAGTGTAATCATTATGGCACAAATCATGTTGTGCTTAGTGTAATCATACGTTGGATAAGTTGTTGGGTTTTATTTGATCTATAGGAAGCGTGGTGCCTCCATCAACCTCCATTGAAGATGGTGTTGTTACAGATCCTCTCCATGTGTGTTGAGAGGAAGTATTTCCATATTTCCCCGCCACCATTGATCCTACACTTGACATGTGTCGAGATTTTATATCAAATATTGTTGTTGTATATGTTGATTTTCTTGAAGAGACTAAAGATATTGGATTTACAAGAAGAAAGAATACAACAATTGTCTCCTCAACATAATTAATACGTATTTTCAGATGGATTTTATTAGTTGAGCAACACTTAAAAGAATGATCCTTGGATTTTTATCTTTATTGTGATATTGTGGTGAGGATTTCCTACAAATTTTATACATGGTTGAAAGTCCAATCGTATAGGGTTCACCTAGCTCCCATTTTTTCATATTTTGGGGTGAAGTTTGAATCCTTCACTTATTTGAAACCCTAGACACTAGACACTTTCATCTCTACGACACTGGTCTCTTTTTGCATCTTCTCCAGCTACAAATATGATGTACATATACATTATGGCTTCTGCATTAGTACAACTCCCTCTTAGAACCTTGAGACAACTAGTCTCCTATTTTCTACTTCTATTTTCTATATCAAAAGATTAACAAGGGATCCTCTCCATAAACACAACATCTGTATAAATATGTGTGGTATTAGTCTCTCCAGATCTTTTGTAGCAAGCATTTGAACTACAACATGGCTTTGAAGAAAACACATTGCTTGAACTATTTTATCTCCCAAATCTCATTCTTTTGTGGAGAATTCCCTCCCACCTAGATCTTGTTCAGGCGCAAACCCTAGACAACCTCATTCCTAGGGATTCTCTCAATATTCTTCTCTTTTCAGATATGGTTATATTTTGAAGCATGCCCCCCCACCTAGATCCTTCTTCAACACAAACATTTGACGCCTCTTTTACTAGGAATTCTTATGTTGCAACATCATGATCTCTTTTTATCAATTTGGTTCCTTGGAAGTCACCCTCCCAGCCAAATCCTGTCACGTGTCATTGTTCAGTTTCTTTTTGGTTTCACACATTCACTTCAACAATAGTTTCAATAGTTGTAGCTCCATCTGGCTTCCTTTAGCGGTCCACACTCTCACCACAGTACCAGTTTTTAGTAGTAGTAGTACATTCAACCTTAAATATCTTCTTACATTAGAGTATATTGAGGCCAACTCCTCCATTCCATGGCACCCCACACCTTGGTTGTGAGACAATGGAAACAACTGACAAATTCCCATGGACAGAGTATCATGACCATAATACTTGGTACCTATATTGCAATAATGATTTTGTCAGTCATGTTTTGTTTGCAAATCAACCATTTCTTATCAATCAACACTCAACAATTCTAGAGTTACAACACTATGTACATATTTTCATGACTCTCCCTCTTCTTGTAGGTTCTCACAACATTTTCACATTCTCTAGAACCATTCCTAAACTGGGAGGAAAGTGAGGATGCTTCCAATTTAAACTATAAGGAACTAATGTGAAACATGCAGGTGAGGTCTCCAAGAAGGGTGCCCCACCAACAATGCCCCTCTACATGAGGTCTCATTTCCATATCTCAAGGATCATCTTTTCCATAGTTTATTATTTCTTTCATCCTTCTAGTTACATGCCCTGAATACATTAGTATGGGTTAGAATGAAATTATGGAGCTTTCTCATTGAGAGAAGGCCATGAGGTTGACCTCGTGAACTACTAATCTCATTACATTTTGGCCAATAGATTTGTATCCAATGAAGGGACATGTTAAAAAAATCATTAGGTGGAGGTTGTTATCCCCATTTTTGGGGATAACTAAGGAGATGATGTCTCGAGGCCCTCAGGTTGCAGACATGGAGTACTGAGAGACAGCTTGACCAACAATGTCCACTTGCACAAATAGAGACCCACCTCACCACCACAGCTCCAGGTTGATTATGACGACATCCACCACATCAGTTGGCCTTCAGAAGACATTGGGTCTTTCTCCATAAGGTACAAGTCAGGTATTATGGCGAGTTTCATTTCAATATTTGAGGCATTTGAGTTTGTTCATCTATTACTGATTTTGATTATGTGACATTTGTTTGGACATTATGCTCTTTGCCATGTTTCACATTGGTGGTTGACACTACGCCCTAGTAAGTGGGTCACCCTTAGGGATAGGTATGCTACTGGGAGATCCTTTGGACAAGTCATTGTGTCATTCCTAACCATACTTGCCACTTTCCATACTTCATCCCCTCATCTCCTCAACTTTTGGGTTTTTCCGGTGTACTGACCTAAGAAGGGGTTGTCCCTCACTTCATGGGAAGAAGGGGTTCAAGGCCTAGAGGTTTGTGGCTGGGAAAAGATAAAATCCTAATTATGAACCTTCCATATTCTTGCCCAAAGAGGTATTGAGAGAAATGAAAACCTTCTCCTAAAATCAAAGACCTGCAAAAACATAATAACATTATATAGATGTACTCACTTGTTGAGGTGTGTACACTAATGTGGTGTCCCTTTATTTCCTTGCATATGGAACTATGTGTACCTCTAGATTCAAGTGACTTTGTTGTTGAACAAGATAAGTCAACTGAGATGGGGGGGGGGGTGAATCAGTTGTATAAAATTTCTTTCATTTTATAAGAAGATTACTTATTAATCAATAAATCATGCCTTTAACATTTAAGTTGCAGTAATACATTTAACCAATAAATATACAATCACATAAATGAAACAGTGACACAGTGATTTTTCGTGACGAAACCCAAAAGGGAGAAAAACCTCTTCTTCTTATGAATGAAAGGCAAGCTCCAACTCCTCTTTACATTCTTATTTTATCTGAGCTACAACCCAGATGAGGTTGCTACCTCTACTTCTTAAACACCTACTGAATGGAAGCTACAACTCCCAAATGTACAAGCACCAACTTGTACAGGAGACCTTTACAGTCTCCCCTTGCTCCTCCCTACCACCCTGGAATCCTTCTCTATCACTAAGAATCTGCAAATCAATTGTTATCTTCTCTGTCAAAGATTAAGCATTAAACTTTCTCCTCAAATTTTACAGAGCCATCTTTCTTCCATAATCCTCTCGCCCCATCTTTTCTCCTCACTGTCCCTGTATAGTTTTATTTCGGATTTATCTTCATTTACATAAATGAATTTTTCTTTACAGCTACGACTGTACCATTAATTCCATACATACCATTTCTTCATCTCATCGAATTTCACTTATTTCTACCCTGTACATTCAGGTCGTACACTCAAACCCTCAAGCTTTGAAGATTCAGTTACTATAACTGAATAACTATCTTACAATGATTATTAATGGCCAAGGCATCTAGAAGAACAATAACCACACGATCAGTTTAAGTATTTAATCTGCATCATTCGATGTAGAAGATAGGTCTTGTGCTTACTTCATATGCCCATTGGTTGTAACCACGAGCCTTTACCAAAAGGCACTTTCGCGATTCGCATATCGACAATCCTGAGGTGAAGACATCTCATCTCTTCATGTTGAGATATCCGAAAAGGAGCTTTAACTTGGTGCTAGCTCCTCCTTCTCACATGACCAATGGCGGTGACTGCAACCTATACAAAAAGGTATTTCGATGTTTCGATATTTCGACATTTCGGCTTTTAGCGTTTTGGCATTTCGGCGTTTTCGCATTTCGGCGTTTCTGTGATGAAGTGTTTCGACACTCCAAGTCACGATCCCCAAAATGATCTGATGTGTGTCCCTTTCGGTATTTCATCATTCGAGACTTCGTGATGTTGGAGTTTTTTCTTACCATGCAAAAATCTTGAAATAGAAATTCCCAGAGTGACGTATCATACTGACATTACTTAAGATGACATGTCATGTGCCGGTCAATCTCTGATCTTTGAAATTCAAGATAAGGGTGTTGACTCCTCTTCCAAGGCTCGTTTCACATGTGACCTTGAGTTATAACCAAAGGCTCACCTCCTGGGTTCTTCGCGGTTTCGTGTTTCGATACGTCAAGAGGCATGCTAATCTCCAAATTAGGAACCATCGTGCATGTGAAAACTGATCCACGATGCCTGTGAAAACTGACCAACAAACTCCCCCTTTGGCATTTTAAAGTTTGACATTAATGACAAAACCAAGTCCTGTGCAAACTGTGCAAACTGCCCTACTATGAAAACTGCCCTGTGCAAACTACAAGCCCTGCCAACAAACTCCCCCTTTGGCATTGATGGAAAAATTTAAATCTCTTCTCCCCCTTTTGACATCTATGGCAAAGGAATCAACGATAATCCCCATGAGCAAAGAAAATCACTTGCAAAGATGTATCATTTCAGCAGCAACTCCCCCTATCAATAATAGTCAATAAACCTATGCAGTCTGATTTTATAATGAAGCCCGTGCAATCTTTGAGAATGAAATGAAATTACAGAGGGTAAACCCCCAACTGATCCCTGAGACTTTCAAATTGCATTTTAGATAAAGTTTTAGTAAATACATCTTCTATTTGATCCTTTGTGCCAACATATTCCACTTTAATAACTTTAGACATAGCCTGCTCTCTTAGAAAATGAAATTTAATGGGAACGTGCTTTGTTTTGGAATGCATAACATGATTTTTAGAAATACTAATTGCAGTGGTATTATCACATAAGATAGGTATAGGTTCATTATAATGAATATGTATATCTTCCATCATCTATTTCATCCATAGAACCTAAGTGAAACAAGTTGCAGTTGCAATGTATTCTGCTTCAGTAGTAGATAGAGACACTGCTAATTGTTTTTTACTTGACCAACTTACAAGACATCCTCCAAGAAAAAATGATGCTCCACTAGTACTCTTCCTGTCATCAACACAACCTGCCCAATCAACATCAATGAAAGCATATAAATCAAGCTGATTACCTGTAGGATACCATAAACCATACTCTGTTGTCCCCTTAAGATATCTGAAAATTCTTTTGACTGCAAGTAGATGAGAAGTTTTTGGTGAAGCCTGAAACCTGCCAACTTGACAAAYTRCATGCATAATATCAGGTCTTGTWGYTGTAGCATAAAGAAGACTACCAATCATAGATCTGTATATTGTCTGATCAACATCTTTAGTATCATCAAACTTACTTAATTTACAACCAGTAACCATGGGAGTGCCAACTGGTTTAGAATCTTCCATCTGAAATTTCTTAAGCATTTCATTGATATACTTCGTTTGAGAAAAGGAAATACCTTTATCAAATTGAGTAATTTGCAAGCCTAAGAAAAACTTCATTTCTCCTAGCATGGACATCTCAAACTCTTTCTGCATACTTTTAGCAAACTGTTTACTGAGCCTATTATCATCACTACCAAAAATGATATCATCTACATATATCTCAATAATGATTAGGCTATCATTCTCTTCTTTAATATATAGATTACTATCAGTGTTACCTTTCCTGAATCCTTGCTACCTCAAGTAATTATCAAGTCTGGAATACCAAGCCCTTGGTGCTTGCTTCAGGCCATACAATGCCTTTTTCAACCTGTAAACATATTGTTCTGCTTCTTGTACCTGAAAACCATCTAGTTGTTCCATATATACTTCTTCCTCTAAATCACCATTCAAAAATGCAGACTTTACATCCATTTGGTAAACTTTAATGTGTTTAGAACTGGCATAAGCTAGAATCAGTCTAATGGATTCCATTCTTGCAATAAGAGCAAAATTTTCTCCAAAATCTATTCCTGCTACCTGTGCATACCCTTTACAAACCAATCTAGCCTTGTTTCTAGTTATTTTACCTACTTCATCCATCTTATTTCTGAAAACCTATTTAGCCCCTATGACATTATTATTCAAAGGTCTAGGAACCAATTCCCATGTCTTATTCTTTTCTATTTGACTAAGTTCTTCATTCATTGCTTTCATCCAGTACTCATCTTTAATTGCTTCTTCAATATTTTTGGGTTCAATCAGAGAAAGTAAAGATACTTGTTCATGAGTTGAGGTGGATTCTTGCCTTTTGCTTCTTGTTACAACACCTGCATTTATGTCACCAATTATCTATTCTTCAGGGTGATTTTTCTGTATTCTCTTGCTCGGAGTCTTTGATGGAGTCATGCTTTTGGATGGAGTTGTGCCCTGTTTCAAAGTAGGAATTAATTGTTCACTGTCAGGAGCCTTAGTTTCTTCTGTTTCACTTACCTCGTCATTCATTTTATGCTTGTCATCTATCTCATATATTTTATGATTCTTTTGTTTAGATTTAGACTTCAAAAATGAGGACTCATCAAATTTCACATCTATGGCTTCAACTATTTTGTTTAATCAGAAGTTGTAATATTTATAAGCTTTCCTTGAACAGGAATACCCAACTAAAATACCTTCATATGTTCTAGATTCCAACTTACCCAAATGCTTGTCAACTCTTTTGATATAACATTTACTACCAAAAATTATGAAATGTTTAACACTAGCTGGTCTGCCTTTCCATAACTGATAGGGTGTCTTAAAATGATTGTTTCTCAGCAAGATTTTATTCAAAATGTGAATAGTAGTGTGAACAGCTTGAGGCCATAGTATATTACTTAGTTTAGATTCATTGAGCATAGTTCTAGCCATCTCCATAACAGTCATATTTTTACTTTCAACCACTCCATTTTGTTGAGGTGTTTCAGTAACAGAAAAATGTCTTCTTATCCCATTTTCATCATAGTATCTGTTGAATTATTTAGACACAAATTCCCATCCATTATCTGATCTTAAACATTTAATTTTCATGTCACATCCATTTTCAGTTGACTACTTGAAGGTTTGAAAATAGCTAAAAGTTTCAGATTTCTTTTTCAATAAAAACATCCATGTCATTCTAGTAAAGTCATCCACAAATAGTAGAAAATATATTTCTCCTTTTAACCCTGTTGTTCTCATAGGTCCACAGACATCAACATGTACTATTTCCAATGGTTTAGTTGTTGGATGTTCTTTGGTTTTGAATTTAACTCTAGTTTGCGTACCATGTTGACATTGCTTGCAGACAGAACTTGAAAGATTCTTTATGACATGTAAATCTCTTATTGCTTCCTTTTTATTCAACTGAATCAGATTTTCAAAGTTAATGTGTCCAAGTATTTTGTGCCACAACCAAGTTTCATCTTCACTCCCAAGAAAACATTTTTCTTTTTCTTCATTTAGTATGTAAATGTTGCTTGAAGTTCTTGTGGTTGTTCCAACTAGTTTATTTGATTTTATATCCCTGATTTGACATCCTTTTGAATCAAAAATCATAAAGAGACCTTTATCACAGGTTTGACTTACATTCAATAAGTTATGTTCCATTTCTTTAACCAATAAGACATTTTCAGCCATGATTTTCTTGTTGTTTAGACATACAGTTCCTCTTCCAACTATCCTAGTTGATTGATCATTTCCAAAGGTAATTGTACCTTCTTTTCCTTCATCTAGTTCAACAAAGAGTTGTTTTATACCTGTCATATGCTTTGAACATCCACTATCCACAACCCATTTTACTTTATGTTCTGCTTGTAGAGCTATAATGCATTTTTCAGTGTTCAGATTTTCACTTTTCTTTTTCCAATATTTGGTTTTCAGATCTGTATAAGTGGGTTCATTAAATTTCTGAAAACTCATAGGACAATTTCTTGACACATGCCCAAAGTTGCTACACTTGTAACATTCAATCTCATATCTTAAGGCGTCAAATCTGTTGTAAGAGTAGTTTATATTGTTTTGACTAGTTTTACCATGTCCTCTTCCATATTCAAAATTAGACCTTTCATGACTATTATGTGCATTTATCTTTCTTGAAAAACTATTACAAAATGCATCCTTATGTCCATACTTATAATAAAAGAAATAGTGGCCTTCAAACCTGTTTTGATGTCTGCCATAACTTCTTCTATGCACTGTTGAACCCTGATTTTCTTCTTGCCTTTCTAATTCCATCTTCTTGCTTGTAATTTTCTCATGAATATCCTCTGTACCTGCTTTCTCAACACTTGAACTAGAACATCCATTAGTTACTGCAGATTTATAGCCAATTCCAGTCTTATCATATGTTGATCTTTGACTACTAATAATTTGATCTAACACTTGAGAACTATGATTCATGTTATTTTCTTATACTTTCTTTCTTAATGAGACTACTTCAATTTTTAAACCTTCATTTTCCTTATCCTTTTCTACAATCATTTTAGTTAGAGCTTCTTCAGTCACTCTAGCCTCTTCTATTTTAAGTTTTAAGTCAACTACCATGATTTCAGTGCTCTCAATCAAACCATTTGATTTTTGTAATTCAAATTCTAGATTCTCAATTTCCCTTTTAAAATGTTTGCATTCCCTTCTCACTTTTCTTAATTCACTTAAAGCACTTACCAGTTCAACTTCTAGATCAACTTCACCTTCTTCTTCTTCACCAGACTGATCATCCTGTTTTTCCATAGCCATAAAAAGTTGTACATTTGAACTGTCATCACTCTCACTAGATTATGAATTATCAAGGTCATATTTTATACACATGCTTTTCTTTTTGTAGGTTTTCTTTGAAAAAACTTCTTATGTCTATTCTTGAATTCCTTAGGTTTTCTATCATTGTCTTCTTCATTGTCAGTATGCTTATTGTAAGGACACTTAGATGCAAAATGTCATATTCTACCACAACCAAAGCATTTCAGAGGAAGCTTACCTTTATACTTGCCAGTACCTCTTTTCAGATTTTTAACAAAATTTGCTTCTTCCACATCACCTTC
>ML796509.1:105829-117542 GCA_009831015.1 Picea engelmannii | reverse complement strand
TTTTATCTGAGCTACAACCCAGATGAGGTTGCTACCTCTATTTCTTCAACACCTACTGAATGGAAGCTACAACTCCCAGATGTACAAGCACCAACTTGTACAGGAGACTTTTACAGTCTCCCCTTGCTCCTCCCTACCACCCTGGAATCCTTCTCTATCACTAAGAATCTGCAAACCAACTCTTATCTTCTCTATCAAAGATTAAGCATTAAATTTTCTCCTCAAATTTTACAGAGCCATCTTTCTTCCATAATCCTCTCGCCCCATCCTTTCTCCTCACAGTCCCTGTATAATTTTATTTCAGATTTATCTTCATTTACATAAATGATTTTTTCTTTAGAGCTATGGCTATACCATTAATTCCATACATACCATTTCTTCATCTCATCGAATTTCACTTATTTTTACCCCGTACATTCAGGGCATACACTCAAACCCTCAGGCTTCGAAGATTCAATTACTATAACTGAATAACTATCTTACAATGATTATTAATGGCCAAGGCATCTAGAAGAGCAAAAACCACACGATCAGTTTAAGTATTTAATCTGCATCATTCGATGTAGAAGATGGGTCTCATGCTTACTTCATATGCCCATTAGCTGTGACCACGAGCCTTTACCAAAAGGCAATTTCGCGATTCGCATATCGGCAATCCTGAGGTGAAGACATCTTGTCTCTTCATGTTGCGATCTCTGAAAAGGAGCTTTAACTTGGTGCTAGCTCCTCCTTCTCACATGACCAATGGCGATGACTACAGCCTATACAAAAAGGTATTTCGACTTTTAGCGTTTCGGCATTTCGACATTTCGGCGTTTCTGTGATGAACTGTTTCGACACTCCAAGTCATGATCCCCGAAATGATCTGATGTGTGTCCCTTTCAGTATTTTGGCATTCGAGACTTTGTGATGTTGGAGTTTTTGCTTACCATGCAAAAATCCTAAAATAGAAATTCTCGGAGTGACGTATCATAGTGACGTTACTTAGGATGACGTGTCATGTGCTGGTCAATCTCCGATCTCTGAAATTCAAGCTAAGGGTGCTGACTCCTCTTCCAAGGCTCGTTTCACATGTGACCTCGAGTTATAACCAAAGGCTCACCTCCTGGGTTCTTCGCAGTTTCGCATTTCGATATGTCAAGAGGCATGTTGATCTCCAAATTAGGAACCACCGTGCCTGTGCAAACTGATCCATGGTGCCTGTGCAAACTAACCAACAAACTCCCCCTTTGGCATTTTAAAGTTTGACATTAATGACAAAACCAAGTCCTGTGCAAACTGTGCAAACTGCCCTACTGTGCAAACTGTGCAAACTGCAAGCCCTGCCAACACTTGTCATACTTCCCCCCAAGATAATTGATTCACCAATAGGGAGTACCCAAGGTTTTGGACTATTAATTAATTAATGGCAATGAATGGGCTTGGAAAAAGGGTGCATTGACAATGAAGGTGCAACACACCCTCTACAAACGCGCCTGTAAGTGAGACACTACAACCCCTTGTATCTCATGAACCCCATGCCCAAAATTCTTCCCCTCGCCCATAATACATCATCCACATGACATAGGAGGTCCTCTCGGGAAACACCCCTAAACTTAAGGGATGATTCACCCAATAGGTCATTTTGTCAACCCTCCCATACTCACACTTGGTAAATTGCATAGGGTCTTTGAGCATTAATTTATTTTTTACGAGGTAGTTTGGATGTACATGATTATTTGGATCTTTTATTGATTTGATTTACTCATCATAAAACTTTGAATTGATATCCTTGGAGGGCGTATTCATTTGTCTTTGCAAGACCCAACTGGTGGACAAATTTGGAGGAACAAGCCTAGCTTAGGCTTCCATGGGGCTTGAAGCCCATAGGATGGATGTCAAGGGCCCACATTTCGAATCATGATGAATTGTCTTTGGAGGCCTAGAAGACACCTTGGATGACCTTTCCTAGCCCTCACATGCCAAATGACCTTCCTAGGAGGGGAAAAATGTCACTCTTTGGGGCTTGACGTCACCTAGGGCTAGGGTTTGGTGGTTATGGAGTTGTTACTCATTGACACTTGGCATGATTTGACTGGAGGAGGCATGAATTGAAGGAAGAGACCTTGGTGCATGAAGAGGAGGCTCTAGAAGCCCCAATGAACTCCACCTTTTTCTCCAACGACTTGGAAAAGTGTCAAAATGTCTCCCTTAGGGGGTGGCATCATCTCTTAGGGTTTTTTCTTTCATGTGTAAAGTGGAAATTAAATATTCTTATTTGTGTAAAGGGATAAGATAAGGGTTGTTGACCCCTTGTCTTATGTTTTAGCCTAAATTATGTGTACAAACTATGTTTTAGACATTTTGTGTAAATAGAGATCATTTGAATCTCATTTCATAACATAACTCTCCCATTATGAGAAGTACTTGGCTGAAATTTTCGCTATTCTTGGGAATTTTCTCTCTTTTTCATTTTTTATGGTTTTCTTTGCTATTGGTGTAAGGAAGTGGTGTGCTACCTCTTGTGGAGTGTTTCTCTTGCATATTGGTGGATAAATCTTGGTAAAGTGGAAGTTTTTCTTGTTAATACTTGCTCTAGGTGAAGGCTTTTATCTTGTTATGGTCTCTTTTTCTTGGTTGCAAGGTTAAATAGCTAGATTTATTGAAGATTATAAGTGCATAAAACCCCACTAAGCTCGTCAATATTTGTCTTGGAAATATTTTGTTGCTTAGGGTAGCGCTAGGAGAAGTAAAAGGGCTTACGCCCTCCTAGCACTTCCTAGTTAATTTTACTTGCCTTGGGGAGTAAGAGGGTTTACACCCCCAAGGAAGTAGTATAGTTAACTCATTCTTTGACTCCATAACCCAATAGTTAAAGCACTAATCATTTTCAATTTGCATTGGAGAAATAAAATTGTTGCATTGGGATACGTGAAAACACGAGATAATCAAATTGTTTAAATTGTAATCTCTTCTTGGTGTTCTAGGCTTGTCATAGGCTTGTCTCAATTGGATAAGTATTTCTTTCTGCTGTTATAAATTTTTATCTACATCCATTAGGGCTGCAGAAACCCTAACAGATTTTCATTTATAACTTGCTATTCAACCGTGGAAAATTGCCAAAAGTTTGTCATAGTAATCTACTAAGACTAACGCACTTTTTGGGTGGATTATTGGCAAGTTTTGACGGTTGATTTCCCTTCTGTAATAACTTGTTTGTTACAGCCATGAGGCTGATAATTACTTCTACATAACTTGTTTACAACAGCCTTACATTGTTGTTAAAGTTTCATGCTATCTTCTTGAGCTAAACCAATCATTTGCTAGCTTGTCTCTTGTACTTTTTGTTAAGCTTAAGCAACTATATTTTGCAGCTATCATTTTCATTTTATTGCTGATATACATCATTGATTACTGCTGCAATTAGGGAAAACAAGCCTAACTTTCTTATCCACCTAACATTATACATATATATTTGGCTTGTTCTTGTGTCTCAGGCATGTACATCACTCTTTATAGGTGTTCTTATCTCTTGGCAACCATTGGCTACCAACAAGAATATTTCTCAAGCCCTTTCGCACTTTCTATATTGACCTATAGGGGCTACAATTCCATCATTCCAATCTCTGTCTAATTTCCCTCTAAGGTCACCCAGGATTCCCCCCTTGAGGTGATTCTTTTATCTCTAAAGTGATGGGAATACCTGCTTAAGGTGACAGTGGGTAGGTGTTATCTTAGTTTTTTCCATTTGGTGGTTGGGTCGGAATTTTCCCAACCTACAACTTGTGCGATAACATTTTGGTTCTATTTTCGGGGAGGATTTTGAATCCTCTTCCAAACCCTAATGACACTTTGGCAAGATATCCCAAAGCCTCTTCCCTAGCTTTCCTAGCGAATCCACCTAAAGGATGTTCCCTTTTGAATTTTTACGAGCTCCTCTTGAAGCTCATATGGAGACTCCACCTTCCTAGAACCCTTCTTCCCTTAAGCCTTTTCCCCCGAGGAGGTTAAAGCCTTCTAAGGTTTATCGAAGAAGGCCTCCCCACAAGTCTCTCGTTGTCAAAACCCTTTTCCATGGTACCCTTGCCCTTGCTTCATGGCTTTCCCTTAGGGAAAATACCTTTACAAACACTTGAACATGACCAACATCATCGGACATCCTAATTCCATGCCCAAAGAGTCAAACAATTGGTTTCCAAAGTTCCCAAGAAACAATGTAGTGATTGTTGAAGATCATCTCTACACCATAGTCTGGGACATGGAAAATGTAGAATTTGAGCATGAGGATGTCGCCATGAAGCTATTGAATTCATCACTGACTGAAGAATCTTCCTGATAACCACATCACATCCTATGAATATTTTGCCAAGTTATTTAAGAGCAGATGGACAACAAAGAAGGACAATGGGATGCTTGTATCTCAATTCAATCAGATAAAGAAAAAGGAAAACGAGACAGTGAGTGAATTTGACACCAGATTCTATAGGTTATACAATCAGATTCCGACAAAATTGTGTCCTACATTCGCAACAATTTGTCTCCTCTATGTGAATGCATTTGATGGGGAATTTCACTTTATTCTGAAGGACAAGAAGCCCACTTCTTTGGTGCAAGACAAAGAGTACAATGTCGATATTGACGAAAATATCCTTGACTCGAAGGTATATCCTTTTCAGTATCCTCGTGTCAAGCTAGACGCAAAGACTAAGGCTTCTAATAACATGTTATTAATATGATTTCCCTTTTGACTCAGAAGATAGATCAGATGAGTACTCAATTTGTCCAAGCACAAAATCAAATCATGGGTTGTTTGACTACTGTGGAGAGAAATCAATATGTTTCCAAGCCTTAGTTTACCAGACAATAGAGAGATGCCATGGGTTGGAAACCAAGGCCTCAACAAGAGGCAACAACTAAGAATGAGATGGAGACATGAAAAAGAAGATGGAGCTTATAATGAATGGGAAAAGCTAACTAATAGGCCACCTGTCCCACACGCTTGAAAAATGTATAAGGACCATAAAATTTGGGCACCATTTTTTTACAATGGTCAGCCTTCAACAAATTGACGTTGAGCGACCTTGATCAACTTTTTACTTCATGTGATTCTTAGCCACGAACAAATTCTCTTTGAGGGTACAGAGAATAGCCTATCGAACTGTAAGAATTTGATCAACCACTTGAACCTTTGAGACACCGGGCATGTATGAGAGAATAGAAGGTGGATTTTGTCCATATACCACTTCAAAAGGAGTCTTGCAAGTAGTTGTATGGTAAGAAGTGTTGTACCACCATTCAGCTAGGGGTAACCATTGAGCCCACTAGTTTTTCCTCTCAGATGCAAAAAACCTCAAATATGTTTCCAAACACTTGTTGACAACTTCAATTTGACCATCATTCTGGAGATGATAGGTTGTGCTGAGATGCAATTGGGTGCCCTATAGCCTGAACAATTCTTGCCAAAATTTTCTAGTTAAAGTGGGATCTTGGTTAGAGAAAATGGAATGAGGCATGCCATGAAGCTTGAAGATATGATCCATGAATAGTTGAGCCACTATGGATGTAGTGAATGGGTGTTGAAGAGCACAAAAATGAGAATATTTGGAAAGAAGATCAACGACCACCATGATGACGAATTTATTGCCCAATTTAGGTAAGCCAACAATGAAATCCATATAAATATCCCTCCAAATAGCGGGTGGAATTGGAAGTGGTTGTAGTGTGCCAAGGGATTTGACTGTTTCTCCCTTGTTGCATTGACATACATCACATTTCGCCACAAAGGTGCGGATGTCTTGCTTCATACCACCCCAGGAAAAAGAATGTTTGACCCTGTCATAGGTATTGGTAAACCCAGAATGCCCAGCGGTGGGTGTAGCATGAAGCTCGGAAAGCACCATGGATTCAAGTTGTGACAGTTTTCTTAAATACATACTGCCTTTTTAGTGAAGCTCTTCATTGTGCCAAGAGTACTCTGGAGAAGCTGGAGAATTTTCTTGCAATTGTTAGATCAAACACGACAGTTTGGGATATTACAGCCATTCCTGGTGAACAACTTGGAGCCAATATGGTACAATGAAGGATAGAGAAAAGAGGGACCCTTCATCTTCATATTTCCTTGAAAGAGCATATGCAACCACATTGTCTTTACCTTTCTTGTAAATGATCTCATAATCATATCCAAATAGCTTGGTCACCCATTTTTGTTGCTCCAACGATGAAAGTTGTTACTCCATAAAATGATTGAGGCTCTGATGATCTATATTAATTTGGAAGCTTTTCCCCAATAGATAAGGGCGCCAGAGATCCACAACATGCAGAATGGCCATCATTTCCTTTTCATCGATTGATTGACCCAAATAGCACTCTGACAGTTGTTTGCTAGTGAAGGCCAAAGGTCGGCCATCTTGCATAAGGACGATGCTAATTCCTTTCCCTTGAGCATCACATTCTAGGACAAAGGTTTTTCTAAATTCAGGAAGGGCCAAGACAAGAGTAGTGCACATAACCTCTTTCAAGGCTCGGAAGGAGTGATTAGCTATTGGATTCCAAATGAAAGCATTCTTTTTAAGGAGAGCAGTGAGAGGCACCGCAATTTTTCCATTATTTTTAACAAACTTGCAATAATAGCCTGTTAAATTGAGAAACCCATGCAAGATCTTGAGATTCTTAGGACGAGGAAAATCCTTCATAGCTTGAATTTCCTTAGGATCCACCCTGACACCATCCTTGCCAAAAATATGACCCAAGTACTCCACTTTCGAGGCTCCAAAAGCACATTTAGATTGTTTGAGGAAAGTTGGTGCTAAGAGAGTAGATGAAGAACTTGATCCACATGGGAAATATGGGTTGTCCATGTTTTACTATAGATGAGAATATCATCAAAGAAAACTAAGGCAAATTAATGAAGAAAAGGATGAAATACATGATTCATGAGGCTCTGGAAAGTGGAGGGATCATTACACAAGCCAAAGGGCATGACCAAGAACTCATAGTGGCCCTCATGAGCTTGAAAGGAAGTCTTAGGAATGTCTGCCTCTTTCATACTTATCTAGTGGTAGCCAGAACAAGGATCAAGTTTAGTAAAGAATTGGGCATCGCTTAATTCATCCAAGAGATCATCAATGATAGGGATGGGAAATTTTTTTTTGATGGTGAGTTTGTTGAGGGCACGAAAGTCAGGACACATGCACCAAGAGCCTTCTTTCTTAAGTACCATGACTACAGGAGAAGAGTAGGGGTTGGTACTAGGACAGATAACGCCCACGGCGAGCAATTCTTGAACAATTTTCTCAATTTCATTTGTTTTGGAAAAGGGATGATGATAAGGGTGAACATTGGGAGTAAGGTTGTCAGGGACTAGGGGAATGGAATGACCATGAAAACCACAGGAAGGGGAAATTCCCTAGAGAGTGGTAAAAATAACTTTATGTTTGGAGATGATGGATTGGAGGTCAGGATGCATAGATGGTGTCTTAGTGGCGTGAATGGAATGGAGTTGTGTAATAATGCCAGAATGACCTTTATTGAGGAGATTTTCCATATGATGAGAATTGATGATTTCAAGGGAGCCAACGATGATGCCTTGGAACTTATATTGTTGGCCCTCCCGGATGAATTGTATGTTTAATTCCTTAAAATCCATGAGGATGGGACCAAGAGTCCATAACCATTATGCACCAAGCACAATGTCACAACCACCCATGTTGATAGAAAGCATATGTGATTTCATGTGGTACTGACCAATTTGGAGACACACATTTTCACAATGCCCCCCATGTTTCATGGAACCTCCATTGGAAATCATGATTTGAAAGTTGTTGACTATACAGATATAGAAATTAGTTTCTTGGGAAATGCGACGATGAATAAAATTATGGGTGTTGTCAGTGTCAATGAGGATGATGACCTTTCGATGCTTAATGTAACCAATTAGCTTGAGGGTTTGGGGATCATAGAATCCAGTGAGAGCATTCATTGAAATGACAGGTTGAACTTCAGGGGGGTTCGAGGGCGGAGTAATATTAGTTGGCTCTAGTAACTCGACCATGAGGGAGGCATCGACCGCGTCTTCCGAAACATCCTCAGAGATGGCCATAAAAAAAAAATTCCATACACTTGTGCCCTGGAAAATATTTGTCATCACAATTATAACAAAGACCCTTGAGTTGGCGTTCAACCATTCCTGCCCAGGTCAATTTCTCGATCTTCAGTGGAGTGGAAGGAGGGGTTGGAGTGATGGGTTTAGGGTGGGGAAGAAAGGATGGTTTTATGGTTTGAGAAGAGACAACCTTTTTTGCTTCCTTATCTCTTTTAGTAGCTTCCACCCAATTTTGAGGGCGATCCATGAGGACATGGACACAAATCACATCCTTGAGGCCNCATTCCCAAAAAAAAAAAAAAAAAAAAAAAACATCAGACATGCCCTCCGTGTAGAAAGCCAAGCACTCAAAAGAAGTTATAAAGTATTCCACTGTGCCAGATTGTTTCAACTTGGTCAAATGACCTAAATGGGTGTGTGTTAGTGCCAAAGCATTCATAAAGCTC
The DNA here is from genome assembly GCA_009831015.1 of Picea engelmannii. Taxonomy (NCBI): domain Eukaryota; kingdom Viridiplantae; phylum Streptophyta; class Pinopsida; order Pinales; family Pinaceae; genus Picea; species Picea engelmannii. The sequence continues at coordinate 109,016 of ML796509.1, read as the reverse complement.
TGCAACAAATTGTGTCCAAGCCACATACCCTTGGCGAGCATTTTTTCTCCATTTCCACCATTGCCAATGTTCCTGATCTAGATGGAGAACACCATACTGGAGTTTGGCCAACTCATCAATTATGTCATACAAAGAGAAATAGTGTTCCATTTGAGTGACCCAGCCTATGGGATCCAAGCCATCAAATTTGTTCACCTCTACGCGAGGGGGATGCAGGTCCCGCTGAAAGTGGTTGGAGGAAAATATGTGAACTGAGAGGATTCAGGACCTTCAAGGTAATAAGGCATGGAAGAAGAGAAGGGATCTAGGGTGGGCTTAAACAAGGCGGTCAAATTGTTCATTGCATCCTACGATTGCTGACACATGGTAGTCAATTGAGTGATGGATGTGGGAAGTGATTCGAGCAGATCAAGCCGGGAGTTGAGGTTAGCAATACTAGAAGTAATGGAAGAAATATCAATCTAGGTTTTCTCATTAGTAATGTCAAAGGTAGTGAGACGTTGTTCTCAATCTTGGTTGTGTGTGTGGGCCATTGGGGATGGGACATGGGGGAAGTGGGACTGCATAGAAAGGGGTTACTAGTGAATGGTACCACTGTGATCAGTGCAAAGAGAGGAATTCAATGAGATAGGTGCCAAATAGGGGTGTCGAGATGGGGTTGGGTCTATGGGAAAAAAAATGTTGAAAAATGATAGGTATTACTGTGATCAGGGTGAAAAGGGAATCCAATGGGATAGGTCTCCAATAATGGTACAGGCCGGATCCAAACTTTGTTTTTTTAATCATGTGGAGTTATACTCCGATCTAAATAATACTGCAGTGACGAAATGGCCAAATTCTTAACAGGAAGAAATGTGCAGGAATTTTGCAGGCCGAATGCAGAAGGCAAGGTTGCATGACAGTAGATCTTGTTTGTTTTATTTCTGCTCTGTTTCTGTCCCAAGGGTTGGGGTATTTATGGTTTCTACAAACAAGGGTTTGAATTGTGCTATAGAGCTCTAATATACATTCGAGGTCGAACAATAGTACTCAACCCAATATCTCAGGGCACCAACTAAGGAGGCTAGACTGTACCCTTAACTGTACTACCCAATTACCCAGTTACTAGAGAGTATCTTCCTGAGTGTTGTTCTTGATGACACTATATCAGTTAGGCAACCAATCGGTTTATCTATAGAGGGCTTCAGGATATCTAGTTCAATCCATATACAGGTGTTGTCTGATGTGCTACCACTGGAAGGGGTACCAACAGGGGGTTACAAGGGTGGCCAACAATGTGCACTTAAGTACCACTTGTAGTTCATGTGTGTCTACTTCCCTGAATACATCTCTACCCTGGAAAAAATAACCCACAATTTTCGGCCAAGGAAAGTGTTCTGATACCACTTGTAAAGTGTCAGATCTATTATAATAGAAGGAAACAAAAATATTGAAGAGAATAATAGCGGAACAACACAATATATGAAACCACAACACCAAAATAATACCTTTATTGATATGAAACAATGTCCACTTGCCTCGTTGAGGGGGCAACCTCTAGCAGAGCAACGATCAATTACAATAATTCTCAAGAAAAAAACTTATCATGCCCCCTCGACTCCTATTTATACTAAATCTATCTACCAAGAGAACAATCTAGAGGAAGATCTTCTAGGAGCAGAAGCTTCTATTAGGTCTTCTTACATTTGACTTATTCTTCCTTATTACTAGGCCTTATTAATATTTTCCTTTATTACATGGAAAATATATTAATCTACCTACGTGAGGGGTTAGGGAGGCTAGATCCCTAACATAATCACTTAAAAGACTTGGATAAAATTCATTAAAATTGAAGATTTGCATTGATCCATAAGCATGAGTGGACAATTACATATTAAAGATTGTGCAAAGTGCCTTGGACACAACAATGCAATTTTGAGGATACCAAGCATTATGAGGTTGGATGAATATTGAATGGACTTATTTCATGAGTTTGAACATTAGACAGTCATTAAATAATTTTAACCATGTTTTGATCATTGGTCAAATAGTGCAATAGGTGTTTAATTAAGGATGATGGACAAATATTGTTGTTGACCTATGATGGTCTAAGGCCTAGAGTTTGATTAGTGTTTATCTTAGATAATACATATTAAGAAGATGGAAAATGATTGTATCTAACCCCTAACATTTTATGTGTTAGGGTTTGAGTGGTACAAAAAGTCACTTTATAGAGCTTAGAGGGTCTAGATGTTGGACATTGAGTCAATACATGTAAACAAAGATTGATATCTATGTGAGTACACTATATGGACATGTTTTGGTTATGTAATGGACTACTTTGACAATGAAGATCCTTTCTAAATGGTTTTTTCTTCCTATTATCATATTTCTACTATAAATATTATTTAGATGTGATGCTAGTGATTTTTTATTTTGGATTTTATTAAGTTATTGTTTCTTTTTATGATAATGCATTAGACAAATGCTTGTGATAATGAGTGGAAAGTCTTAACATTGGAGACTATAGTACAATTGTTTTTCTTTGGTTGAGAAATTGTTTATAGTCATGTTAATTATTGTCCTTAGTGATTATGATCATGTCCAATACGCTAGCATCTAAGTACACAACATCACATCAGGAGAACACATATCAGGGCTTCAATGCAAGTTGAAAATTTTTGTGTTGTACAAAACCTATTGTCTATGATCGGAGGGAAAATCTAAGTCTAAAAATTGCATGGACTAACATACTTAGCAAGTAGAACCATGGAATCCATAATCTAAAAGATCAACATGCTAAAAATACATAGTTGAACAACAATAATATGACATCGACCTTATGCTCATAGGAAGATTCAGGGCTTGAATAGTAGACATTGTCCAAAAAAAAACGACAAACATTGTGCTCCATGTATGGAGGTATAATGCACATTCATAGCTAGGGAACATTGGATTTTTCTCATGGATTATGGTAAAACACCTAGAAATATATAGAGAAATGAATTACAGTCTCAACAAATAACCAAAAAATGCAACTTCATAGAACATACACAAAAGAATTAGCACTTTCCAACTCCAAGTTGCATGGAAATGGCACTTTTGTATGTGTTGGAGAAAAAACCACTTACAAAAGTGTCATTTCCATGCAACTTGGAGTTGCAAAGTGCTAATTATTTGGTGTATGTTATATGAAGTTGCCTTTTTT
>ML796509.1:65633-97368 GCA_009831015.1 Picea engelmannii | reverse complement strand
TGTTCTTCCCTTTGACAAACTCAATGTCAAAGTCATAGGCCTTTATTCTGTTTACCCATTTTTGTTGCCTCTCATTCAAGTCCTTCTATTCCAATAGATATTTGAGGCTGTTATGATCTGACTTGACAACAAACTGAGCACCTGCCAAGTATTGTCGAAATTTGGCTAGTGCATGCATGATAGCCAGCATTTCTTTGTCATAAACGTTGTAAATTAGCTCAGGACCCCTGAGCTTCCGACTCTCATAGGCAAGAGGGTGCCTCTTCTACATCAGTACGGCCCCTATTCCCTCCCCAGAGGCATCACACTCCAAGGTAAAAAGAAGACTGAAATCTAGAAGGGCTAAGACTGGGCACGTACTCATCACTTCCTTCATCTTGTCCATTATTATTTGAGCCTCCTCGTCCCACTTGAAGGCTCCCTTCTTAGTCAAATCGGTCAAAGGTGCACACAGCTGAGAAAATCCTTTGACGAATTTCCTGTAATACGTGCACATACCCAAAAATCCTCTCAATTCGGTGAGTGTCTTAGGAGTAGGCCATTCCATGATGGCTTGTATTTTCTCCTGATGTACCTGTACCCCCTTTGCCCCGATGATGTGTCCTAAATAGAGGACCTCTGTCATTTCAAACTCACATTTGGACTCCTTAGCATATAGTGATTGTTCCTCCATGATTGACAAAATTTGATCCACATGCCTGAGATGCTCCTCCCACGTCTTGTTGTAGATAAGAAAGTCATCAAAAAATACCAACAAGTACTTCCTCAGCTGCTTGTTGAACACATGGTTCATACATGATTGGAATGTAGCAGGGGTGTTGGTTAAGCCAAAGGGCATCACCAAAAACTCATAATGGCCGTAGTGACATCTAAAAGTTGTTTTTGACATGTCTTCCTCCCTCATCTTGATCTAATGATAACCAGAGCGAAGATCAATCTTCGTGAAGTAGATGGCCCCATGCATTTCATCCAACAGTTCATCAATCTTGGGTATCGGGTACCTATTTTTTATGGTCTTTTTGTTCAAAGCCTTGAAGTCAATGCACATCCTCATAGTGCCATCTTTCTTCTTCACCAGCTCTACTGAAGAAGCAAAAGGGCTATTGTTGGGCCTGATGTGCCCCATGTCCAGAAGTTCCTTGATGGCCTTCTCTATCTCATCTTTGTACTTCTTGGGGTGTCTATATGGTGTGGTGATAATTGGTTTGGCCCCTTCCTCTAGCTCAATAATGTGCTTAAATCCTCTATCTGGTGGAACCCCCGGAGGAATAGGCCCAAACACCTTGTGGTGTCTGTCAAGGATTTCCTTGATCTCTGGAGTGTAGTGAACTTTGCCCCGTTCATCCATCAATGTCACAATCCTACATTCGGCTGCATATACTATCTCATCCCTTCGGAAGATGGCCTCCATCCTCTTGGTCATGACTACCTTTGCAACATTTCCTGTCATGCCCCGAAGCACTACCTTTCGTCCACCCTCCTCTGTAAATGACTTTTCCATGGTTTTGTAGTTGGTGGTGATAGGCCCCAATGTGCTGAGCCACTGAACTCCTAGGATGATGTTGGTGTCCGAAAGGTCCATGACATAGACGTCATGTATCAGCTTGTGTCTACCCAAGGTAAGCTTCATGCCCAGAATATATCTATCACAGGGCATAGTGCTTCCTCCTGCAACCTCCACTTTGAATCCTTCAAATTCTACTATGGGTATGTGCCTCCTCTTCAATAATGTTGCATCAATGAAGTTGTGGGAAGCTCCTCCGTCAATCAAGACCGAAACTCTTTGACCCTGCAAGACCACCCTCATTCGGAAGGTGTTATACTTGGGTACCCCACTGATAGATGCCAAGGTGGCCATACTATCCTATCCCGTGATATGTTCCTCCTCTATTGCCTCAGTGGTTTCTACCTCCATGTTCTGTATCTGGCCAATCTCATCTTCCTCTTCGTTGTCTGAAGTGACCTCAATGTAGTGCACCTGACCACGTCCCATGCACTTGTGTGATGGGTTCCATGGTTCCTTGCATGTGAAGCAGAGTTGCTTCCTCCTCAGTTCTCTCCTAGTGTTGTCATCTATTCTGCCACGGCCCCTGTCAAAACCCTTAGGGTCACGTCCTCCCTGGTTTATTGGAGGCCTTTGATCTCTTCCACCATTGTTGAGAGGTGGTATGGGTATAAATTTTTGTTTAGCAGCTGGACCCAAATCCCTCGTCTTCCAAATGGCCTCTTATAGGCTGGTAGGCTTTAAGGCCTTTACCCAACCCTTCTGTGAAAAGAATCATGAGCCTGGTCAGGGACATATCTTGCACCATCACTACCAACCTCTGAAATTCATCAATGTATGCTTCAGCCGTACCTGTTTTCTTGAGTTGGGTGAGCTCCCGGAAATGTAACTCAGGATCTCCTTGATCAAATCTATCAATGAGCCTCTGGGTGAATTCTGTATAGGACACAATTTGATTATGGTCGAGTGTGGTGAGTCTGTGATACCACCAGTCATGAGCCTTTCCATCCAAGTACATAGTAGCAAACTTGATAGCCTCCATCTCCCTCATGGGGTTGAGCTGTAAGTAGGTATCCAGCTTTTGTACCCAAGATTGTGCTGTCATCTTGGTCGTACCATCAAAATATGGAATCTCTATCTTCCTTGCTCTCCGTTCAAACTCAAAAATGCCCCTGTGGTTCATCCTAGGTTGATTTTTGAACCTGAGTTGGCAATACTAATCTAGGGAAATCTATCTTTGGACCCTCATATCCAAACTGTAGTGTTCCTTGGTACTCCTCGCCAATTGTTCCACAAAGTCTTCAACCTGTTCCTGTTGCCCCTGTTCATCTGTGAATGTGGGCATGTAAGGTCTAGGGTTAGCTCTGCTACCTGAGTGTCAGCCAAGCTGTTCATCTGTGAACGTAGGCATGTACCACCTCTGATTGACCCTGCTACCCATCTGACCTTGGGTTGTGTCTCCTTCCAAACTACCTTCGGATCTGGGGGCTTTCTCTGGATTATATCTGATCTCCTCATGACCTCCACCGAATCCACCAGCCTCCTTATTCCCATACATATCAGGGTTCTTCCCTTGATGGGTCACTTGCATCATAAGTTCATTGAGCTTGGATTGATTATTGTTCATTATCTACAGGTTCTCGTCAACCCTCTTTAACGTTTCAGAGAGTTTGGCCTGCCCTCTCCTGTTGGTTTCATGGTACTCGCCCAAGTGTTGGACTAATGTGCTCTTCGTGCAGTTGACAGATTGTTGGAACTTGTCAAACTTGGCTACTATGAGAACCAAACCTAGAGGCTCATGGTCATCCCTTGACCCTTCCATTTCGGCCTCTGTTTCACTGCTCGGTTTCTTCCTTTGACCCATAAAAATACCACTATACCTCTGCATGCGCCGATCCTTCCACAGGTTTGGAGGATCGAAGCTCTGATACCACTGTAATGATCCCAAGCCAAATTTTTCGCTTGAGACCACTAACTATTCGGTTGTGTATGATGTGCAGGTGTTTTATTGGAGTTTCCAGATATTAAGTATGTTCATACAAGATTCATTCAACACATAAAGATCACAATATACTCAAGATATAGAACACAAGCAAAGATCTGACCTTTATTATAGAAGAAGAAATCAAATACAATACAAAGAGAAGATCTGGAATAATCTTTAGATGGCTTTAGTAGACAACATGTATGAGCTGCTACAAAATGCTCTCGTCAATACAAAGAAGCCTCCAAAGGCTGGATAAGAAATGAAGTCCAATACCAAGCAGATCTGAATACAAACCCTCCAGCTGAAGAAGCCACGCTCCAAGAGAAGACTGAAGACCTCAATAATCCGGCCCTAATGGTAGATGACTCCAAATGAGCCCAAACTTGGTCAAATGATAGATCAGAGTAGTGGGATCTTCCTCCTGAAGTCTCAAGCCCAACGTCCAAGGCCAACCTCTCCTAATGTTGAATCTTCCAAGGGAGTTGTGCCCTCCTGAATGGCAGAAACCCTAGCCAACTCGTCCTTGAAGAAATATACCTCCAAATGATGTGAAACTCCCCAAGAATGTATATCGGGCTAAGAGAATCCTGTGGGAGAAGTTTCAAATCCATATCTCAAGCAGATCTCTCTAGATCTGAGAAATATAGAAAAGTGGGACATCCTCCTAACCTCCAAATCATCCCAAACTATTGTTGAAGATTGGGTGATGATAACTCCTCAAAGAAACCCTCAAAATGATGATGGAGCACCTGCAAGTAAAACCCAACTGCTGGAATGCCCAATGCTCCTCTTGATTGGCTAGATCGAACCCTCCTCAATGGTATGGTGCGCCCTTGCTAGAAACTTCCCAAACAATACAGCCCTGCTATCTTCTAAAGCTCTAGAAGGAGATATGTTGAGAATAGAATGGTGTGGAGGAATCTTTCATCCCCAAGACCAAGCTGTGGAACAAGGTGAGTGGATATTTCACCACTGAGGTCACAACTCCTACAGAAAAAATATGATGTATTTGTACCAAGTGCACTCTGCCAATGGAGGGCTGACTTGTGGGCCTGTATGAAACAACTCATCTTGATGATTTTCTGAGCAGGAGTTGATGAAGTTAACCCCTAAAGCTCTGCAATTAGATTCAGCCAATAGCTTGGCTAAACCTTGGCCTTTAAATAGTTTGGTGGGCTTTATTTTCAGATCAAATTCAAGGATTTTGGCAATCCACTTGCTTCTTATTCTGTCTATGTCAGGCTAAATGAGAATGTCCTTCACAGAAACTGAAGGAACATATGCAATGATCTTTGAATGCAGAACATAAATTCTGAAAGGCTTGAGGGATTTCACCAAAGCATAGGCTTGTTTTTCCATTATGTCATATTTTATATCTTCATCTCTCAATGCTCTGCTGAAAAATGAGATAGGTTGCTCCAACCCTTCGAAGTTCTTCTGCAATAAAACACTTGTTATTGTATCAAATGAAGCAAAGGAAAAAATCAAAAAGTCTTTAGAATAATCAGGAATGATTAGCACAGCTGCCTCATTCAATACCTTCTTGATTTTTTCAAAAGAATTTATGGACTCAACAGTCCATTTTACTTCATTCCCCTTCCTGAGCATGGTTGTGATATGCTCCACTAATTCAGCAAAATTTGAAACAAATCTTCTCAAAAAATTAATTTTGTCCAAGAAAGATTGGACTTCCTTCTTGGATCGAGGAAGTGGCAAGGTTTAGATAACTTCTACCTTGCTTGAATCAATTCTGACCCCCTAAGCTGATACAATGTGCCCCAACAATTTTCCCTCCTGCATAGCAAATAGAGACTTTTTGGGCAAATTTGTTGCATTTCAAAAAGACCATCCTCAGATGATGACAATGTTCTTTATCAGACCTGGAGAAGACTGTAATGTCATCCAGATAGATGACTACATTTTCATCCTTCTCTCCAATGAAGGTGATGTCCATGGCTCACTGGAAGGTTGCCCCTGTGTTAATCAATCCGAAGGGAATTTTTGCATACATGAATGTGTCCCAAGGAGTGGTGAAAGTTGTCTTTTCTCTGTCTTTAGGCAGGATAGATATTTGATTGTAGCCATAAAATCCATCAATCATGAAAATCCTGGATGCACCTGTCACCCTCTACAATATGTGTTTCATCTTTGGTAAAGGGTAATTGTCCTTCTTAGAGATTATGTTCAGGTTCCTGAAATCGACACTCAGTCTGATTTCTCCATTCTTCTTTCTTACTAGGACCAGGTTGGCTACCCACTCAGAATACCTCAAAGGGACAATGATTTGGGCGTCCAGCAACTTTTTTACCTCCCTTTCCATAATAGGCAGCAACATAGGATTTATTTGACTTAATTTCTGCCTAAATGGTTTGGCCTCCTCTTTCAAAGGGATCTCATGCTCAATGACATTGGTGTCATATGTTATGAGATCTTCATAGGTCTAGGCAAACACATCAACGAATTCTCTTAGTAGCTCAGCATACTCGGCCCTTTTCTCCCTTGACAAGCTGCTTGACAACTTGACAAATTTAGGCTCCTTCTCTATACCAATATTGCACGCATCCACATCAGCATCCTCATTTGAAACTTTACTCTTTACGGCCACATCATTTGTGTCAAATAGTCTTTCCAAAGGAACTAGTCCCTTAGGGATATGATTGTTGGGCAACTGGACTATGTGATGGTTAGCAATTTTGTTCAAAAAAACATCAACATGAGGATTTATTTCAGAATCTGGATCTTGATCAATGTGTAATGCAGAAAACCCATCAACGGTTTCCAGGAATCTTTTGATTTCGATATCATCCTCAAACACTTTACAATGCTTGACATTGTCAGGTATAGAGGGTCTATATTTCACTTCTACATCATACCTGAGTTTAGGTGGCAAAGGGACTCTGAAATTGCTTGCTAAAACAGCCAGAGAATTGACCATGGCATTCTCTTCTCTTGGAACAAATGAAATGTTGAAAGCTAAGAAAAAACTGTCAATTAGAACCCAAACTTTATTTCTGTAACTTCTAAGCTGAGAGTGCTTGGCTTGATAAATATTTCTGATCTGATGGACAATTAATTCAGCATCCCCAAACATTGATAGCTCTTCAATCCCCATATCTTTTGCAGCCTTCAAACCCAAAACAAGAGCTTCATACTCTGCCACATTATTGGTAGTTTCAAATTATAACTTGTAGTACAGAGATATAATTTCTTGAACAGGTGAAACCAATACCACTCCAGTACCAACACCTTCTCTAGAAGAGGCTCCATCAAAAAACATTTTCCAAACAGAGGTCATCAGAGGAGAATCTTCACATAGAGTAAAGGACTTATTTCTAATTTCAAGAGGGGGTTCAGGGGCATCAGTGAGCTGCAATAAGTTGGATCCCAAATCAGTGTCAAGTGCAAAAATAGGATGGTTGGTGGGGTCTGCGTCATCACTAATAATATAGGCCAATTGAGCTTCTTTGTACAGTCTTTTATGCTCCCCCCCAAACACAGGAATGGTAGCATATGTGAGGTCCATTTGCAATGTTCCCCCGAGTATTTTTATCTAATATCTTGACAACAACATGCCAAACTTGGGGGAACATCAGCTACTATGATATCCATGACCACACTTTTCATGGGCAACTGAAACAAGGTCACAACCGGATCTTTGATGACCCCAAGACATTTCACTTTCCTAGAGTCAAAGGAATATAAGTCATGGTAAGCCTTTGTGATTTCTAGTCCTAGTTCATCCATGACGGTTTTGGGCATGAGATTATGAGATGCCCCTAAGTCCATCAAAAATTTATGCAACACCTTATTGTGTATTTTTAGAGATGTATAGAAGGGAGGGGATGAATCATCTCTATCTTCTATGAAGGGACCTAAGATAACTGTTGGCTTTTCATCTTGAAGATTCACTAAGTCTGTGGAATGATATGATGGCTCAGACTGTAACAACTTAGAGAGGGATTTCTTGAAATCTTCATGTTTGACTAGCTCTGAAAGGGGTACATAGATTCTAATCTTTTGAATTTCATGCTCAAAGTTGAAATAGGAGGGGGGTTTCAGAATTTCTTTCATTTCAGGGACAAGACCTTTGGCTATTGGTGAGGGGTTTTGTGTTTTATTTTCCTTGATGTTGTTTGTTGCGTATTTAGTAGGCTTCTCTTCTCTGGAAGGTTGATCGGGGATGTCAGACTTCCCTTCTTTCTTCTTAGACATGAGGATATGTTTATTGGGACTACTATTGGTCTTCTCCCCTTTAATCAGCTCATTTATTTGGTTGTCCATGAGGGACTCCTCGTATGCAGATTGAGTTAAATGGAAAAAAGGGGATGTGTGTCCAAGATAATGGATTTCAAGATCAAGCTCTTCTTCCTCTCCTTCCTCATCAGCAACGAGATTATTTTGGAGAGAGGTTTGGATTTTCTGATCATCCCTATCTCTATTTCAGGGATCTCTTGGAAGTATCTGAGGGGTATTATTTGGTCTTCTGAAATTGCCTCTATTATCATCATTTTGGGCAATCTTATAACTCTGCTTCCCTTCTAATTTCATCTTCTCCATTTCTACAGAAAGAGATTTTACCAGCTTGGTCAATTCATATACTTGAGGGTAGGATGCACAGGAACCAGAGGTTGAGGCTTCAGTTCTCCCCCTTCCTCTGTCTCTATCGGCCTTATTTCTGAGTCTGTCAACTACCAACACGTTGGACTCTACTTCCAGGGCTACATCTTGAATATGAGCCAAAGAAGTAGCTCTTCTTTCTGTCAACAGGAGGTAGAAATCAGGGTCAAAAGTACTAGCATAAGTAATTTTGGCAGAGGCTTCTGTAAACCTGCGCACAAGACTAGGCACTGCAGTGCGCACAAGACTAGGCACTGCAATTCTGAGACTGCTTACCAGAATTAGAACTGGCCTCCTGTATTTATACTAATTCTAGCTAACTGCCTGGACCGACTTCTCATTCTAGGTATCTGTTTGTTCAGTATATTTATTATTTCTAGCCGACTTCTTCTCTTGGAGGCTAATAACCTAATATAAATTATCTTCTTGAGCCGAAAAGTCTTCTAGGGTTATTAGCCAACTTATTAGGGTTTCTTATTGCTTCCCAGAGTATTCTATCCTCGTCAAGTTTACACATGGAGGTAAATACCTTCCGCAGCTACCATAATATAAACACTCCCTCCTAGCTAGGGAGGTATTACAAGTAATGGTCTTGAGCACAAAAACATACCATTCACCCGGTAGCATCAATCATAGTTGCATAGACTAGATCATGACTAGATCATGAGCACCATCATCATCATCAGTGTCATTAGTTGCATCATCTCTTGAAACCATACTCTATCTGAGTAATCATACATGATTCTCACTCCACAGAGTGATATAAGAGCCATTCTTCTAATCTAGAAGAGTAAATGTTTTGAACCATTTTTCGTCTGGGAAATCTTTGTCCTTTGATTATCCATCCAATACTGTTGATAGTCTTCAAGGCAATCAAAACAAAATAGAACACAATTGTGTCTATCCATAGTAGTACATAACTACAATTCAGTGGTACACTACCACACCAAGTAACACACAAGTACTTGATCAACAACGTATAGTCACGAACAGTGGAACAAATCCACCACAGTACTATACATCTACTATCATATAGTCTTCATAAAAATCATCTGATATCAACCTGTACAGAAACAATGTTATGATATAAATTGAATCATCTAGGCCAATGTTTCACTCACATCTGTGAGATCTGAAAGAATATCTGCCCTCGGAGTAGAACAATGAGATATCTGGACTATTCTTCTCAAGCAAGGAAGAATAACTGTCATGTCTTCTGGACCATTCCCCACCGTGGGCCATTCTTCCTACACTAATCAAAGTGCACCCTGGAGAGAATGTATAAACCCTAAGGAATGTTTGTCCCTGATTGTTGAGCCTGGACCATTCCCCACCGTGGGCCATTCTTCCTACACTAATCAAAGTGCACCCTGGAGAGAATGTATAAACCCTAAGGAATGTTTGTCCCTGATTGCTGAGCCTAGACCATTCCCCACCCTGGGCCATTCCTCCTACACTAATCAAAGTGCACCCTGGAGAGAATGTATAAACCCTAAGGAATGATTGTTTGGACCATTTCCTCTGTTAACCACAAGAGGAAAAGATTGTCCTGCATCAACATCCAAAGCGGACCATTCCTCATGTTAACTACAATGAGAAATTGTTGTCTGGCGAGACGGGCTAGTCTTCTTGAGTAACCCTCAAGAAGAGAGACTTCACTAGACCACTCCCCATGTTAACCAGAATGGGAATTCATTGTCTATGATACACCAACAATCTGGACCATTTCCCATGTTAACAACAATGGGAAATCGATGTCCGTCAGAAATCTCAATCCACTTTCTGAACAAGAAAGAATCTGTCCAAGATGGACTATTTTTCAATGAATGTTTTCAATAATATTTTAGTGCTCCCTCCCAACCTGGGAGTCATCTCTTCCTTTTTCAATAAGGAATTTGTCTCCATGAGCTCCAGCTTGAGTACACAAACTCTTTCATCTTTTACCAAAATGTCTGCTTATCTGCTCATCTGTGGAGATATGTATTGGAGAACCACTTTCTCCTTTCTGGACTTCATCACAAATAATGTAATTCTTGATTTCAAATGTACTTTAGTCTGGAACACCAATTTTCTGTGAAGGCTTCATGTACAATAGAGTATATCATTGTTGGAAAACTAGAACATATCCATGTGGCACTTCTTCTGTCATCATGAGATCTGATTTACTGAGTAATCATCTTGATACAATATATTTGTTATAGAAAATCTTCACCATGCTTCTGCTGTGCACTGGAGGTTCTCCACCAAGTTGTCTTCTTCTATCTACATGCAAGGGTCTCTTTATGGTATGCCTCAAAGTCTTGAGGTTTCTCTTCATATGCTCTTTATTCAATTTCTCTGGAGAACAATCTTTGCATTCATCTGATGTAGAACTCCAACTAATGGATGTTGCAGATGATATAATGACTCATGTAGAGATATGTCTAGTGTACTGGAACAAGTAATCATCATAGTCTTCTCCCTCCATCTGGGAGAACCTCTAGTTCTAGATCTCGCAATGCTTTCATTCATAATTCTTTCATACATTGTTCTTCATCATGACTTTTAGTTCCTCTGCTTGATTGCATTTATTGAGTTCATATCAGGCTGGTAATCTTGTGATTCTTAATATAATGACTGGTTGTTCTGGTTTCTCTTTCTTTCTTGGAATCTTCATGTTCTTCCTCATGTTTTTCTTTAGCTCTTGGGTCCATGGAGTTTCTTATAGATTCCATGCCCAAGAGATTCCACTTCTTCCTTTCATAATAGGATCACGGATGTGAATGGACAACCAGGGATATTTTAAGGCTTCTCTTCAAAGAAGTCTTCTTCTACAGTTGAAATAAACACTTACTGTCTTTCATGGCTTCTACCATGGATATATATTTCATCATCTTCAATGGATCATAGGATTAGCTCCCTCCTAATACTTGCTTCATGTATGAGTGCATATGATCAGCTCCCTCCATCTAACAGATTCCACGCTTCCATCTGCATCCTTATTGTCTTTTGCAATATATAATTGGCTCTCTTGTCTAATAGAGTCCATGCTTCCGTCTTGTTGTCTTCTACCAAACGTCATAAGTCTTTTTCCAATTTCCTCTCGATTGTTGACTTCTTTCTGTCTTTGCTTCTTCTAAGTCTCTTCATGATTGATTTGGCTTATCTTGTAATAGCTTCCACATGATTTGTATTTCATCCTTTCATGTGTATTATCTAATGATATCCATTCTTATCTTGTTGTTCTTCCATAGGTATAGTTCTTCTTGGAGCACATTATCTTCCAAGAGATAGATATACAAGATATGTATAGAGACGATGCAAACAAAATATGTACAAGAAATAAGAGGAGTTTTGTTACCTTTAGAAGAAGAAGTCTCTTCCATCCTGCTTAGTCTTCTTTGTAGGTTCCTTTTCTTCAGAAATTGATGCTTCCTATTTCGCCTTCCTTTTCTTTAGCTCAGGACAATAATTCTTGTAGTGAACATACTTTCGACAGTTGAAGCATTGTACTTTTGAAATGTCTTTCTCTTGATTTGGCTTCCTCCTTGAACCAAACTTCCTTTTGTTTCTGAAATTCTTGAATCTTGTTGTGAAGGCTTGATCATCGTATTTCTTTGGGGTTTCTCTTTTGCACTGATCCTTGATTCTTCTTGAGCACAGCAAGTCTAAAGTTCTTCAAATGTCGGATACTCCTTCCTTGTGTTCATGCTTGCGGCAAATGCATCTCACATCTTGGGAAGACCATTGAGTACTATGTTTACCAATTCTTTCTCTGAAGTGATCTCTTCAATAGCTTGTAGTTGATCTCTTAACTGGGAGATCCTCATAAATTATGATGTTATGTTGTCATCATCATTCATCTTCATGTCCCAGAGCTCATTCTTTAGACTCATAACTTGTCCAATGTTTCTGACTGAGAAGAGATTTGTTAGGGCATCGTACATGTTCTTCGATGAGTCAAGATGGGAGATGTAGGGTATCAAGTGGTATTTTATAGATTCCACTATGATACTCATAGCATTGATGTCATCGTCTTTGAACTTCTCCATAACTGCAACGTTCTGTGGTTCCTTCTCTTTTCCTTCTTCAAACACTGGTTCCACGATCTTTCCTTTTACGATATTCAACACTTTATTCTTGGCAAGGATGAGGTCGATCCTTGTCTTCCATGCTCTAAAGTTAGAGGCTCCATCTAACTTGTTCTCTGACTTCATAGAATAAGTCATGGCTTCTTTGACTTGGTCAAACCCTAGGTTTGACCACAAACTCAAACTTCATGTCTTGGCTTGCTGAGAGTATCAGGAGATGCGCTAGGCTAGAGCGCATTGATCTATCCAGAGATTAGGTCAATCCATTCACTTAAGGTGCCTCAACAAGAGGATTAGGGTTTCTTCAAATGCTTCTACTAGTAACCCTAGCGGCAGTGGCTTGGAAGCTGCTTCTGCTAGTAACCCTAGTGACAGTTCCTCAGCAAGCTCAATATCCTAGTGGCTATGTTTCCTTCTAGCGTTTAGACTGAATGAAGGAGGCGTGGGCCCATAACCTGTTAGAATATAAGTGGATATGCTCATTTTACCATTGACAATACCCTTGTCACCCAACCATAGGCCAAACCCACTCTCCGAGCACCTTAACCTTGACAGAGAATCACTCCAGAAGCAAACCCTATGATAGATAGCCAATCAAAGGGTAGCGCACTTTTCCCCAAGGATAGCGCATCAACAAGAGTTGATCAGATAGTCCAAACCCTAGCCAAGAGATAGTCCAAGCCAAACGTGATCTTCTAGCTGCAGCAATTGTAATGGCAGCTCTCCTCAAACCTGCGCGCAAGACTAGGCACTGCAGTGCGCACAACAATGGGCACTGCAATTCTGAGACTGCCTGCCGAAATGAGAACTGGCCTCATGTATTTATACTAATTCTAGCTAACTGCCTGGGATGACTTCTCATTCTGGGTATCTATCTATTCAGTATATATTATTATTTTTGGCCAACTTCTTCTCTTGGAGGCTAATAACCTAATATAAATTATCTTCTTGAGCCGACAAGTCTTCTAGGGTTATTAGCCAACTTATTAGGGTTTCTTCTTGCTTCCCGGAGAATTTTATCCTCGTCAAGTTTACACGTGGAGGTAAATACCTTCCGCAGCTACCATAATATCAACATATAGCTGGAGGAGATGTAACTTGAACAGGGGAGGCTAGAACTGAGCCTCCGGGAGGAAAGGGAAACAACAGGGGATTTGAGGAAAAAGCTACAGGGCTTGAGGGAACAAAGGTTTCCCTTTCTGTAAAAACAACAACTTTAACAGGAGGAGTAGTGAAATTGGGAGAGGGTAAATCAGTAGGAAAACTCCCAAAATTTAAACTTCTAGAAGCTCCAACAGATGGTGTAACAGGAAAATGAGAAACAACTATTGGAGTTACTATAGGAGGATGGTGAAAATCATCAGAAATACCTAGTTCAATAGTAGAACTATCTTTCTGAAGGGTCCTTCACCTTCTAATAATTTTCTCTGGGTCAACTTCAGGTGTCACTAAAGGCAGTTGTGGAGTAGACCTCGTGTGTCTGCCTCTGGAAGCCACAACTGAAACTGTGGAGTCGCCAGGTGAAAAATGCAATCTTAAATGGTTCTGATATCTGATGCACCTTCAGAATCAGAAGCTCTTTGTCGTTCTATCCTGGGGAAAAGTCTTCAATTCATTCCCCGACAACGGCGCCAAAATTGTTAGCACTAGAATTCACCTCTGAATTGTGGCATAGGTAAGCCCAATACCCATCAGTTTGTATGTCACAATGAATGAATTTAAGGGGGGTATAATGGACGCAAACTCAGGATTATATCGTTGTAACTCAGAAAACTGGGCTAGTGTGCACAGGAAAATGAGGTCTTGATTCAACTTCAGTCAGTAAGTTGTAGTAAGGGCGAGTAGGATGAAGAACTTTGAGGAGAATGAAGAGATCAGCTATGGACATCTGGTCTTCTAGCAGCCTAAGGAGAAAAATCGTAAAAGACAAGATCCTCTTGATTCAGAGCTTTAAGAAACTAAATGAAGTTATCACCGAACTGAAATCAAACGTACATCACAATTCAATAACAACAACCCAACTGGATCATCCATGCCCGAGCCATTCAATGTTGGAGGCAAAAGAGGTGGAAAAGAAGGCTGACTGTCATTAAACAAGAAGTCTCAGATTACAACACATAACCAGAGAACCGGAGGCTTCATTAAAACTTTACAATACGGGAGCTTAGCTCAACCATCGACACCAACAAAAATGGCAAAAATGCCTACATATACTCCAAAAAATGGCTCTGACTTCCCAATGACGTGATCATGTCATGCGTTCAAGGGTTTGCGTTGATGAGCTTCTCTGTCAGGCTACTCATGCAGACGTTGATCAGACTACCCATGTAGTCTTCTGTCAGATGCGATCTCTATTAGACTGGATTCACAGTCTTCTTCCGTGATTTTTCCCTCTCTGGCCTTCTATTTATGGAAGGAGACGATGTCTCACCCACCTTCCTTGTTTTCATTAACTGCTTCATCGGGATCTGAGTGGGTAGAGTCAACGCCTGCACTTGGAAGATGTGGCGACCTCTCCTTCGTCGTATGTGCTTTGTTGGATGCTTGTAGGGAAGTCAAGTAGGTGGATGAAGGTGGAGCTGACGAGGACTCGACGAGGCGATGGGCGGCCATGTGGAAAGATGCAACAATAGAATGGTGACTAGGAAAGTGTGGGTGACAGAACACAGGCGCTAAGGTGTAAAGGCGTAGAGGCGATGTGCCACGTGAAGGTGACGTGGAGGTAGAAGGGGAGATCCGGTGGTTGAACGAGGTGGGGATGACCAGCTAAGGTGGAGATGACAAGGAGTATGAGACACATGGCAGGAGGTGAGAGGGTGAGGTACAAAGATGGGACGGTGATAGGTCAGGAGGACGATGAGTGGAGACATGTGTGAGGGAGCGAAAGGTGGAGGGGGAGCGGGAGATGTGACAGACAAATGAGAGAGATGGAGTGGGAGACAGGTGTTGGCGGGGGGTGAGAGTGGTAATAGGGGATGGTAAGTGGTCTACTTGGAGGGGGGGGTAGGGAGTTAGTGGTTTAGTGCGGGGGGTCTGAGTTAGCGAGGAGGCACCACGTTAGTGGGGGGGCCGTGCTCAGAAACCACTAACTCGGACCCCCCCTCGTTAAAGGTAGAATGTCGAGGGGGGTCTGATATGGATCCTGCGTCGTAAATCTGAGCGTGCAGATCTTAGCCGCCCAGATCTACGTGCCCCTTAGCATAACGTGCCCAGGCACAAAACTTAGGATAAACGGTAAAAAGTGGGTTTTTAGCCCCCTATTTGTCATTTTTTCGCCAGAATGCCGCTTACTAGGGAAAATACCCCATAATCAACAATATGTGCTAGCAAGATGCATATTTTTTATGGTTATAGACAATAGCTAAATCTGTTTTAAATTTGTAGTTGTAAGCTACAAGAAATTGACTAGTAGTAAAATAATTACTTTAGTTAGCAGAAATTTTGTTTTTATGTGCATTTTTCACCGTAATGTCCCTCGGTTGGGCTAGGGAACGTTACATTATGGTATCAGATCTGTAAAAAGGAGATTTTTGTGTGGCGTGACCCAACCTGGGTGGCTAGGAATGGTAAAAATTGGTATTAGAGCTGTAAAAGGGAGATTTTTGTGTGGCGTGACCCAGCCTGGGTGGCTGGGAATGTTACAAAGTGGTATCAGAGCTATAAAAGGGAGCTTTTTGGGTGGCGTGACCCATCCTGGGTGGTTGGGAATGTTACAAAGTAGCATCAAAGCGCAATTTTCAACACTGAGACTGGATGGGTCGAGTTAGCAGAATGTTGAAGCAAAAATTCACAGAGAATTAATTACGGAGTATGTTTGCAACTTGTTTTATTAAATTACTGCAATAAAATTGAGAGAAATTTCATGGGTAATGTGAAGAATTGAGTCTCTCTGGAAATTTCGAAAATAAGCAAAATCGGAAAAATTTGGGTATTTTTCCATACGATGACGTTGGCATGACGTGGAGGCCACATGTTAGCTGATGTGGTAGAATAAAGACATGTACTGCCACAGTGGTAGGTACATTTTGGATGGGATGGCAGTTGGCAGGTGATGTGGATCCATGTGGCAGGCCAACTGTCAATCCCACGAAACCACGATAAGAATTGGAAAATCGGCTAAGTCCTAAGGATAGGTCGAGCAGACGGGTGAATGGACTTCCAAGAGTAAACTAGATATGGGATCACCTAAACCCGTAATGAAATTTCAAAATTTGATTAAGTACCAAGACTCCGAGTGTGAAGAGCATGGTGAGTCCACATAGATGGAAACATGGTTAAGTGTTGAGACTTCTCGAATGGACTTATGAAAGGAAGGTTACAATATTATGAGTTCGTGAGTCCACATAGATGGAAAAATTATTAAGTGTTGAGACTTCTCAGAAGGACTTATGAAAGAAAGGTTACAAGATTATGAATCTGCGTGTTATATACCTAAATAGTTCTACAAATATACTTCAAAAATAACCAAGAATAAACCAAACCATTCACTAGAATACTGAACACAAGAATGTAGAAAAACCCCTTGAGGTAGGGTAACACCATGCATTATTCCTTATGGAAGGAATGCACTCCCAAGCAATACTTGCTTGTACAAATACAATATTCTTCATCATGCCTCAATACATTGCTTACACTTATTTATATAGTATTCTCTATCTTCTAAGAACATTCTAGAGAAGGAATCTTCTAGAAAGCCTATTTATTATCTCTAACTACCATAGTGGGCCTTATTTAATACTACGGTGGACCTAGTCCACCTTAGAATGACTTCCACTAATAATACAAAACATCATTCCCATTGGGTACCTCCCATATTACCTCCTTAGGTATAGTACATTCCACCCCCCCTTAAGCATGTTTCGTCCCCAAAACATGAGAAGAGACCATACAATATGACTGGCTAATAATTGTAGTCAACTGGTACCAAGTACGACCATCCATCCATCCTAATGGAAGATGAACATGATGTCCAATTGTTTCCTTGCCACCTTGATCTTGCTCTGCATCGCTCCGGTGTTGCCATGGGGTTGGTTCTCTAGCCCGATGTCTCCTTGTAGTGCTAATAGTCCTCCATGCACCTCTTGATTGGTTTCCTTTCTGGTTCCATGATGGTGCATAAGTGTGTTGATGTTGACGCCCTTGTCTTAATGAATGTTGTTTCTCGATATGATGTAGATGATGATATACAACAATTGTAGGAATTGGTTCCTTTTTTTCAAATCTCCAACCCCTTGTGCCTTGGAGTCAATGACCTCCTTAGCTTCTTTACTATGTCCTTCCTATAGCTTCGCTTCATCTCCTTTTGTAGACTCTACCTCTGATTCAACTTCGGACTCTACAAGAACTTTTGTGCTTTTTTCCGTGGGCCCTTCTATCTTACTAAGAGACACATCTTGCAATGTGATTTTTTTTTCTTGTACCACAACTTTAGAAACTTCTTTTACACATTAATATTAATTGTACCCATTGATTCTATCCACGGATATCCCAAAACAATGTCCACCTCATCCATATCTATAGCATAAAAATCTGAATGCAACACATATTTATCCATATTGAGCTTCAAATCTGTAAAAATTTCAACAGTTTCACCTTCAACCTGTGTGCTTTGAATATTCTTTGTTGGAATTTGTAAGCTATTAACCAACTGAGCATTGATAAAATTCTATTGGCAACTAGGGTTAATAGAAACGAGGACATTTACATTATGAATATTACCGTAAACGTGTAATATAGATTTGCCACATGAAAATAAATCCTTGGTGCTTTCTTTGTCCTCAATCTTGGCACGAGACCACCTGTATAAAAATAATTTTTCAAGTGTTGCATCGAAAAATTTCTTAGAGGGAAGATCATCCCACCATACCCCAGCAACATCCCGTAAATTCCTCCTTGCCCAAAATTGCCAATTGTTTCCTCGTAATGATTTGATATGTTTGAGATATTCTTCAATACTAGGACCATCCTCTTTTCCAACAAAAAACATCTTGCTTGTAAGAAATCTTCAACAAAAACTAGGGTTTATAAATAACTTATTGTGCAAATCGTGCGGCTTTTTTTGGAAAAACCTTGAAAAACTATCGAATTTAAAATGCTCATAACTTTACTTCCCAGACTCCGTTTCAGCTAATTGTTTTTTTGAAGTTGGGTATTTTTTCTGAGAGAAATCAAAATATGCAGTTACTTTTTGGAAATTCTGAGCATAAAGTTTCAGAACTGATTCTAAAATGCATCGCCCCATTTTTTCCCTTGAAAAAATATGCAAAATAAAAAAAAATAAAAAAATCTTCTCTTCTTTGGCCAAGGAAAGAGCTCCGATACCAAATGTTATATACCTAAATAGTTCTACAAATATATTTCAGAAATAACCAAGAATAAACCAAGCCATTCACTAGAATATTGAACAAAAGAACGTAGACAAAACCTTTGAGGTAGGGTAACACCATATATTATTTCTTATGGAATGAATGCACTCCCAAGCAATACTTGCTTGCACAAATACAATATTCTTCACCATGCTTCAATACATTGCTTACACTTATTTTTATAGTATTCTCTATATTCTAGGAACATTCTAGAGAAGGAATCTTCTAGAAAACCTATTTATTATCTCTAACTACCATAATGGGCCTTATTTAATACTATGGTGGACCTAGTCCACTTTACATTGAATGACCTCCACTAATAATACATAACCCCATTCCCATTGGGTACCTCCCATGTTACCTCCCTAGGTATAGTACACCACGATTCCATGAAGGAAAAATAAGCTAAGTGTTGGTGGCGAGTTCAAGGAAGGTATGAAGATAGGCTATGAGTCTGTGAGTTTGCCACCTGCGAGCCGTGAATACAGTAAGAAATCTAAGTATAAGTGTAAAGAGAGTGTGGAGGAACTAGGGGGTGCAAATTGGAGAATGTGAAAGATCAAAATGAAGAAGAGATATGGCTTAGATCCGTGGTGAATCCATTAAGACAGATCAACGACAAAGATCTAATCAAGAAATGATCAGACGGTTGTTGAGCATTGCTACTACATTGCACATGCTAATGACTATTCCTTCACTGTTTTGCCACCATAATTTTCAGCTCAGAGCTCAGATTGGAGAAAACGAACAATTGTTTCGAAAAGGAATGCATTTAAGGGATCCTACTTGGGAGTAGTGCATTAATATTCCTCATAATTTAAAACAAAGAATGGCCTGCAATTTCATTGATAAATATTTGGAAATATTCTTAATTCTAACAAAAATTATTGCATGCACATTCTTGCAGAATTAGAGATACATAAAAGCATACTTTAGTTCCTACATGAGAACTAGAGACATGGAGGATGCTCAAGGGTTTTACAGCCATGAAGAAGAAATTGAAGGTCTGCATACTAGCATGGGTAATGTTGGGACTAAGTCTAATGGGACAAGAGACAGGTAGGGGACTGTAACTATGAGAAGCCTGCAAAAAGAAGTGCAGAGATATAGGGTTGATAATGAGAAGATCATGAAGGCTCAAGAACAATTGTTTCGAAAAGGAATGCATTTAAGGGATCCTACTTGGGAGTAGTGCATTAATATTCCTCATAATTTAAAACAAAGAATGACCTGCAATTTAATTGATAAATATTTGGAAATATGCTTAATTCTAACAGCAATTATTGCATGCACATTCTTGCAGAATTAGAGATACATAAAAGCATACTTTAGTTCCTACATGAGAACTAGAGACATGGAGGATGCTCAAGGGTTTTACAGCCATGAAGAAGAAATTGAAGGTCTGCATACTAGCATGGGTAATGTTGAGACTAAGTCTAATGGGACAAGAGATAGGTAGGGGACTATAACTATGAGAAGCCTGCAAAAAGAAGTGCAAAGATATAGGGCTGATAATGAGAAGATCATGAAGGCTCAAGAACAATTGTTTCGAAAAGGAATGCATTTAAGGGATCCTACTTGGGAGTAGTGCATTAATATTCCTCATAATTTAAAACAAAGAATGACCTGCAATTTAATTGATAAATATTTGGAAATATGCTTAATTCTAACAACAATTATTGCATGCACATTCTTGCAAAATTAGAGATACATAAAAGCATACTTTAGTTCCTACATGAGAACTAGAGACATGGAGGAAGCTCAAGGGTTTTGCAACCATGAAGAAGAAATTGAAGGTCTGCATACTAGCATGGGTAATGTTGAGACTAAGTCTAATGGGACAAGAGACAGGTAGGGGACTATAACTATGAGAAGCCTACAAAAAGAAGTGCAGAGATATAGGGCTGATAATGAGAAGATCATGAAGGCTCAAGAAAATATACTTCAAAGCCTAAATATGATACAAAAGCAAGTTAACAAGGACTCTGGCACCAAGCAAGCAGTTGGTGCTAGACAAGTATCAACATTAAGATCCCATAGCAAAAGAGATGATCATGGGAATGATAGGCAGTCAAGAAGCATGAGTAGATGTCATCATTATCCAAGGCATTTCACTAGAATAACTCATGTAAGTTCAGGTCCAGGGAGCAACCCAAGTGTGTCTTATGTTCGGAGGAAAGGAGAAGACTTGAGGCAGACATCTTGCAGGGTGAAATCAAGAATATTAAGCCACCAACTTTCAATGGTGAGAACAAGAAAGGAGAAGATGTTGAAGCTTGGTTGTTGGAAATGAAGAAATATTTCCAACTACATGGTTACCCATCTCGGTTAGAAGCTAGAATTTCCACCTACCACTTGCAAGGGAAGGTAACCATGTGGTGGGATCAACTTAAGCAAACCAAGAACCTTGATGAGAAAAGAATCTCATGGAGGCAGTTCAAGGGATATTTCCAAGAGAAATATTTATCCAAGCATCACAATGAAAGAAAGACGAAATAGTTCTTTGAACTCAAGTTGGGAACCATGACAATGGAGGAATATGAGAAGCGATTCTTTGAATTGTTGAAGTATGTTGACTTCATCAAGGATGAGAAATTCAAAATCCAAAAGCTTGTAAGTGGGTTACCCTCTTTCTACAGTGAGAAGATTCAATATGATAACCCCAAAACCTTGGAGGAAACCATAGGGAGAGAAAGGCATCTGTATGAGAAGAGCAAAGGAAGATCGGTTTTCCAAAAAGCTTGGAATGACAAGATGAAGGATAAAAAGGATCAAAGGCAGAAGGGTTTTAAGCCACCCTTTTTCAGGAATAATTTCCAAACAAATCAGCACAGTCAAGTGGCAAAAAATGAACACAAGATCGCAGATTCAATTGGAAAAGGCCAAGGCAGCATTTGATGCAATGTTGGGGATGTGAGGGGAATCATCTATATAGGGATTTCCCTCACAAAGGAGAAAGAATGAGGACTGTTCACAACATTCAGGAGGCTGAAACAATGAAAGACATGGGAGGAAGGATGCCAAGGATTTATGCAGCTTTGGACAACAAGCAGGCAGAGTATCAATCCCCCATGATTGAAGTGGAAGGTAAGATCAATAATGATATAAAAATTTTAATTGATTCTGGAGCTATCCATAGTTACATAAATGATAACATTATTGAAAGATTTCACTTGCAAAGAAGTAAGCATAAGAAATCTTGGTTAGTTCAGTTAGCTATGGGGGCTAAGAGGAAAATCAATGAGTTGGTTAAATATTGTTCGATAGGCACAAATGGACTCAATACAAAGGTGGATGTAAACATCATACCATTGGGTTCATATGATTGTCTAGTTGGAATGGATTGGTTGGAGAAACATCACGTTGTTCTAGACTCTTACAACAAAACAATCGCATGTCTTGATGAGGAAGGGCAGCAAGGCAAGATTCAAGGCATTCCAAGAGTTGTAGTTGTTAGAGAGATTTTAGCTATGCAATTGAAGAAGAGCTTCAAGAAAGGATGTCAAGTGTTTGCATCCCATATGGAGGAGGCAACCAAAGACAAAGTCGGAGGCATTGAAGACCATCCAGTTTTGAAGGATTTTGAATATGTTTTTAGAGAAATTTTGGGACTACCACCAAAAAGAGACATTGTTCTCTGTTGATTTGGTGCTAAGAGTTTCCCCAGTGTCTAAGACACCTTACAGAATGGGCACACCAAAACTAAAAGAGTTGTAGATGCAGCTTGAAGAACCTTTGAAGAAGGGGTATATACGCTCAAGTGTGTCACCTTGGGGAGCCTCGGTTCTTTTTATGAAGAAGAAGGATGGAACCTTAAGGTTGTGTATTGATTTTAGGCAGATTAATAAGGTTACCATAAAGAATAAGTATCATTTACCAAGAATTGATGATTTTTTTGACCAACTGAAAGCTGCAAGAATCTTTTCAAAGAACGACTTGTGATCAAGGTATCATCAAGTAAGGATAAAGGAAGAAGACATCAACAAAACAACATTTTGAACAAGATATGGGCATTATGAATTCACGGTAGTTCCATTTGTGCTATCAAATGCCCCAACAATTTTTATGTGTTTGATGAATGGAGTGTTAAGGGAGTACCTGGACAGGTTTGTGATTGTGTTCTTAGATGGTATCCTTGTCTATTCTAAATCAAAAGAGGAACATGAGTGACATTTAAGAATGGTGTTGCAAGTTTTAAGATAGCATAAATTGTATGCTAAGCTAAGTAAGTGCATCTTTTACCAAAATAATATTCACTACTTGGGGCATATAATTTCAGCATGTGACAGAGGTCATGTTGGAACATGTATAATTTTGAGCTTTTAAACTTTATATTTTGCCTCTTAGAAATAAAAATTTTACCCAAAAAAGCAAAAAAAATAGAGAATTGCCTTTTTTTTTTAAATAAATCCAAGGGTCGTTGTTCTTCAATAAGGCGCTTATAATATCCTTCGTCAATGAGTTACTCTAAGTTGATCGAATGGTTCTAATGATCTCCAAAGTGTAGAAGTTGCCAGAGTTTTAAAATAAAATCTTTAACGGTCGCTTCAGAGCTTCGGGTATTCCAACAAATCTAAAACAAAAAAAAAACCCTGACACTCCGAAGTCCCGAAGATAGTCACTCGTGATAAATCCTAAAGGACTTACAGACACATCATAGGACTTATGTCTTTTAAATCTTCTTTTGGGCTGACATGTGGCACTTATTTTTGACATTTTCGTTGGATGATTCACACGTTTTCAAGTAACACATGGCACCTCTCTTTTCTTGACACGTCATCAAGAATGACGTCATCTCTGCCATGTCACTCTGGGAGATTGCCCTTCAGGAGTTTTAACAAATATCAAGTTCATAAACCATCGAAGTATCAAAGTGCTGAAGTAATTACAAAAAGCAAAAAGTGTTTTAAAAAGTTAATAAAACATTTAATAACTTAGGTTAATCATGATTAAGTATTAATTAATTACTCTGCAGTTTTGGACTTCGGGAGATTTCCATCATGCTACATCCAAAAATCCCGAATGTCGAACCACCGAAGTACTTAAGGCTAACTCAATGTTTTAAAACATGATTAATTAAAACATAAAAGTGATTAGTAAGAGATTAATGTCTCCGTGAATTCAACCTTTGGGATATTTCTACCCTCTCACATCCAAAACTTCTGAAAGTCGAATCATCGAAATGACATTTATGATTGATTAAGGTTAATGATTTCAATTGTGAATCACCAGGTAATAAATTCCATTAAGTTTTTAATAAATTCTTTGTCAATAGATCTATACGAAGACCGATAGACTTTATTAATAAAATAATTCGAATTTTAAAATCATTTTACCATTTGCAATTAACATTTTTTCATTTAGTGAAGAGCTTACAGACTTTTCTTGTTACAGGCAGGCTAATTTTATTTCCTTAAGGATTATGGCACCACAAAAAGTTGCAAGGAAGCTTGATGGATCAGATTTCATAATCTAGCAGAATGCTAAATCGGTTTGGAAGCCTGATAAATTAGGAAAGGGACCAAATGTGGTAGGGAAGGGATAAATCTGGAAGGAGCACCAAGTTGATAGGGTCCGAAGTATCGTGGATCGTGAGTTCTCGATATCAACGGCCGAGAGAGATTGCACGGGGCGAATTTGCGCGGGGTTTAATTTCGAAGGGTGGTCTCGCAATTTAAACCACAGTTTTCTCTCGGAGGTACATGGCATCACTAGGTGTATTGCGGGACGAAAGGCAGGTTACCTCAAAACCACTTCCTCGAGCCCCCGCAAAATAGAAAAGTATAAAGGGACTTTAGGTCATTTATTTTATTTTATTATTATTTGACACTGGACCGTTAGAATCCTGACTCAACACATGTCCTCCACCCACTCTACCTTTCACTCTCCAGCCTGTCACACCCTCCATGCTCCCAATACCGTCTGCCTCACCACCTATACTTCCCCTCTCTCTACACGTCACTTACCCCGTATATCCCTACCACCTACATTCTCACATCCACTCATCCCACCTCCTTATTGGACACTTGTCCCCACGTCATCCTATTCTTGAAAAATTACTCTTCCCCATAACTTTTAGCCATCCCATAATGAGCCAACGTTGAGCTATCTGTCCAATTACCACCCCCATATCTTCAATTGCAATTATTTATCCCAGTAAACACATTCGAAGGGACAGATGGCAACGAAATTAGATGGCAAAGACAGTAAGCCAATGATTGTGGTGGCCTTAATGGACATGTGTACCCAGTTCAAAGAACGAAGGAAAACGAGTGCATTTGCAAGAAAACGAAGGGACAGATGAAGCGCCAACACATCAAATCAAAACTCAAGAATATCTACATGTTGTTATTTCATTCGGATTGTATTCTATTTTTAGGCAGATATTGTGGGAAGTCCAACTGTTTTCAGTTGAGACAATTTTTGTATAAATAGATAGATTTTAGATCTATTCGAGGCGGCTTCTAGCCCAATGTTCACTGCTTCTTGCCGAATGTAAAAGATAAAACTTTTTTGAATATCAATACAAGTGCAGACAGAGATTCTAAGTTTCGTTCAATTTGAGTTATGTGTTTCCTCTGTGTTTCCATCTCTCTGAATTTCTTTATGTATTTCTTGAAGAGTAAATGATTACAATTTAGTACTACATCTGTTGTGATCATAATATATCATAAGTTCGTTTAGTAACAACTTTTCCTTTGTTATTACTATGAGTAAAACAAGACCTATGACATGTGTGAATTACTGCATTTTTATCTCCTTTCAAGGGTGCATCTTCTACTTTTCTTCAACTGCAAACAAGGTGAGACTTATCTGTAATTGATACCTGACTTTGTTTTAACAGTTTTGTAAATCATTTCTACATCATTTGACATTATAATTGTGACTCAGATAACGAGATACAACCTCTGTATTGTTTTATTATTAATTACATTTAAAGATTATTTCTCAGAAAACTGAAGGAAGAAGAAAGCACTTACAAAACATTTCATTTAAAATCGTTGATGTCTGACATTATTCTTTGAGCCTAGAATCAATCTCAGGAACAACATATCAGATAATTCATGGGTCTTGCTGGTTATTATCGAAGATTCATAAAAGGGTTCTCAAGGATTGCAAGTCCAATCACTTCGTTGCAAAAGAAGGGAGTGAAATTTGAATGGACTTTTGAGTGTGAAGAGAGTTTTCAATAGTTGAAGGAAATATTGACAAGTGCACCAATATTGAAGATTGCATATCCAAATGAAGATTTTGTTGTGTGAACCAATGCATGTAAGGAAGGACTCGATGGAGTTCTTTGTCAAAGGGACCATGTGGTATGCTATGAGTCCATAAAATTAAAAGAGCATGAGAGGAATTATGCTACACATGAATTGGAGTTAGCAACGATTGTACATGCATTAAAAATGTGGAGGCATTACCTTATGGGTAAGAAATTCAAGCTAAGAACATACCACTTTGGTCTGAAACATTTGTTTGGACAACCAACACTAAATGCTAGACAAACTAGATGGATGGAATTTCTGAGTGAACGTGACTTCAAAATTAAGCATATAAAAGGCAAAGAAAATAAAGTAGTTGATGCACTGAATCGGAGAGCTTAGGAAGTGCATGTAGCAGCCATCAACATGCACATGAAATATTTGAAAGACAAATTTATTGCAACAACAAATTCAGATCAACATTATTTTAAAATAAAAGAAACATTACAACAAGGTAATTTTCAGCAGAAATTTAATTTTTATGAGCTGAAAGAGGATGGAATTCTCATGTACAATGGAAAAGTATATGTGTCGAATTTCAATGAGCTGAAAAATGTAGTTCTAAAGGAAATTCACAACGTGCCATATGTCGAGCACCCAGGATATTAGAAGACATTGTAGCAGTAAGAAGCCAATACTTTTGGTCGGGAATGAAGAAAGAAGTGGCTAATTACATAGCCATATGTCTAGAATTCCAAAAAGTGAAGATAGAGCATAGACATATAGCAGGTTTTATACAACCATTACCCATTCCAGAATGGAAGTGGGAATCTTTCACGATTGATCTTATTACTAAGCTGCCAATAATAGTGAAGCATCATGATTCCATCATGGTGGTGGTGGATAAATTGACTAAAGCAACACATTTTATTCCAGTAAAGACTACACACAAGGCAACAGATATTGCAAATATCTACATGAAAGAAGTTGTTAGGATACATGGAGTACCTA
Organism: Picea engelmannii; assembly: GCA_009831015.1. NCBI lineage: Eukaryota > Viridiplantae > Streptophyta > Pinopsida > Pinales > Pinaceae > Picea > Picea engelmannii. The sequence continues at coordinate 70,612 of ML796509.1, read as the reverse complement.
AGGAAATAGTTTCAGATATAGATCCAAAGTTCACATCCAATTTTTGGAAGGGCTCGTTCAACGACTTTGAAACAAATTTGAATCTTAGTACAATGTATCATCTAGAGTCAGATGAGAAAACATAAAGGACTAACAGGATAATTGAGGACATGCTTAGAATGTATGTGATGGATCAACCATCAAAGTGGGAATATTATATTCATTTAGTTGAATTTTCCTACAATAATGGGTATCATGCCTCATTGAAAATGAGTCCATTTGAAGCATTGTATGGCAAAAAATGTAACACTCCGATGAGTTGGGATAATCTAGCAGATAGAGCAGTTGTTGGGCTAGATTTGTTGAAGGAAATGGAAGAGAAAATGATAAGGATAAAGCAAAATTTAAAGGCTTCCCATGATAGACAAAAAAGTTATGCATACAAGAATAGAGTTTTCAGAGATTTTAAAGTAGGTGAACATGTGATTTTGAAAGTGAAGGCAAAGAAAAGTTCGCCAAGATTAGGAAGTTGACTGAAGTTGGCAGGGAGATATTGTGGACCTTTGGAAATATTAGAAAAGATAGGGCCAGTTGCATAAATGCTAACATTTCCTGCATCCACGAGAGTGCATAATGTATTTCATGTATCATTAATAAAGAAGTATGTACTTGATCCTAACCAGATAATTAATTGGAATGTGATCCAGGTGGAGCATGAAGGGGATTTCTGGGTGGAACCATTACACATCCTGGACTAAAAGGTCAAAGTGCTCAGGAACAAAGCCATAGGGCCAGTAAAGGTTCAATGGACCTGCTATGGTTCTGAAGCTGCTACATGGGAGGATGAAGAAAACATGCGGGAAGCGTACCCGCATATTTTTGACAATTTTGAAGAAGGCATAATGTAAGACTCCATTTTGGAAAGCTAGAGTTCTGGAACCAAATCTCATAGTCCTAGCCAACTGTGTTGGGGACCTTGATAAATGAATGGATCATTCCTTAGGTTAGCCTTGATAAATGGATGGTACATCCCTTGGGTTAACCCTGATAAATGAATGGTGCATTCCTTGGGTCGGCAAGTTGAGAGGAACAAGAGATTGATGGTTGGAGCTGATGTTGGTTGTTAAATTGCAAAATTTTTATTTCTAAGTATTGTGATGTAAATTTGCATATGTGTGTGTGTGTGTGTGTGTGTGTGCATATGTCATCATAGAGTGCACCAAAGATGACACACAATTGTAGGGGAGGGGGAATGTAACATCCCCGCTATAATCCCCCATTTAATTAATGCTTATGTAGATATAATGTGTGGCTACAACCAAATCGATGTAATATGTGAATTGTATCTCTATGTTTTAATAATAAAATGTGATGCCAATTGCTAAGGGGACATTGACAAGAGATGGGGGTTGAATTAATCCACAATATGGGGAAGTGTCTAGGATAATTGCCAAGAGGGGTCAAAGGGGTAATTACCCATGTATATTAATTCAACCCATTTTCCTAAACTTGCTAATTGTATGTGAACCTTCCAATTTTTGATTGAGTGTTCCCAAAGCCAATCATTGAATACATGTAAGAGGGTGGTTGTGAGTGGTCACATCCCATAGTTATTGGGTACATGGGGGTTGAGTACAATCATCTTGGGGAAGAGTGTGGGTCAAGAAAGGCAAGCCAAAGGGAGGAAATCTGTATGGGTTGGGATAGCAGTTTGAAGGAAAAAGGAAGTTTTTGTGCACGAGGAAAAAGGGAGAGAAAAAAAGAGAGCTTGGAGTGGGTGCAGCCAGGGAGAGTGGATCCTAGAGCAAGCTGAAAGTATTTGGAGCATTTTGGAGCTGACGATTGAAGAGATAGGTTGTCAATCCTGAAGAGTGAACTCCAGAGTGAGTTGCAATGTAACAAGACCCTGCTAAATGAATGGCACATTCCTTGGGTTAACCCTGATAAACAGATGGAACATCCCTTGGGTTATCCATGATAAATGAATGGTGCATTCCTTGGGTTGGGCAAGTAAGGAGGAAGAGAGCTGGTAGAAAAAATTGGGATAGTTGTAGGAGAATATCAATTGGGTTATGAGTTTTATGAGTTGCGAGTGGATTGTGAGAGACTAAGCTTTTTTGTGAATTACTAACCTTAGCTCGGGGGTGACTGACTATTGAGATTTGGAACAATCAGTCTACAGTTGGGTGGAACGTTCGTCCCAAGCAGCTGGTTGGACCATTATTGTTTAAAGATAAGTGTTTTATCTTGTTGTTGAGTTATTTACATGTGTTATTGTTGTGCATGAACTCCATGTGAATGAGAATGACTTATATGTTGTTGTAATACGCAATTTAGTTGCATTTCACGTTGATTATTAACATGTTTTAGATCATATGTTTTATGGTTATAGACAATAGATAAATCTGTTTTAAATTTGTAGTTGTAAGCTACAGGAAATCGGCTAACAGTAAAAGAATTACTTTAGTTCACAGAAATTTCATTTTTATGTGCATTATGCAACGTAATGTCCCTCGATTGGGCTGGGGAATGTTACATTATGGTATTAGAGTTGTTAAAGGGAGAGTTTTTTGTGGTGTGACCCAACTTGGGTGGTTGGGAACGTTAAAAAGTGGTATCATAGTTGTAAAAAGGAGAGTTTTGTGTGGCGTGACCCAACATGGGTGGCTAGGAACATTACAATTTGGATGGTACAATCCATACTTAGGGTGAGAGATGGATTTCTAAAAACCCTTTAGGGGACTTTAGTGATTTTTTAAATACATTAACTCATAGAATAGACCCTAATTGGGATGAGACTTACGATGGTCAAGTCATGAAATAGTTTTAGAAGGACATAATAATGCTAAAGACACTAAGAAGTTTCAAGTCTTGTAGTCAAAGGTTAAACTCTCTAAAGATTTGGTGCAAAAAGTATACATCCAAAATCCAAGGAGAAATCTAGACTAATGTAAGAATGTTTAAACATGATTCTTTGGAAAATGACATTATTATAGCTAGAAGAGAAGCGTCATATTGAATTTATTAAGAGAACGATTTATGGCTCAAGTAAAAAGGGTTATGCATATGGTAGGAGGCCTAAGGAAGAGGGAAAGTCTATAATTTTACAGATCAAAACCCTTATATGTCTTTCTATCTAGAAACCCAATCCCTCCACCTTAAACCCTTGATTTAAATGCCCTTGATCCAAATTTAAAAGACATGTTTACAACCCTTATTTTTTTTTCATGGTCGGAAATATATGCCAATCTAACTTTGAATATGAGCATCAAGAGAATACTCTTCATGAGCATTAAGATAATGATTATATTCCACCAAATCAATCCCATTCACCATTCTATATATGGAAGGCCTTTATCTTCCTTACTATGATGATTAGCTTGGGTCTTCTTGATACCTTCAAGTTTAATTACTCCATTTAAAAGCAAAGGTTCATTGTTACAATTGATCTTAACAACATAATAGACATCATTAATAAGAAATAGGTCAAGTGATTGTGCCTCCATATGGATACTATTAAGCGCTTCCCCGTCAACATCCCTAGCTATAAACACATTTATTGTGAAGGTGTGGTGCAAAAGGAGGAACTTACATTGAAAGAGTATACTCTCAAGGACAACTTTTATGTCATATACATTAGGGGAGTAGATGTTGTTTTGGGTATCCAATGTGTTATTTCCATAGGCACCTACCTTGCTAACCACTTGGAGAAGTTCATCTCCTTTCTCCAAGATGGCCACAAATACACTATCAAGGATTCTCACCTAAAAGTATCGAGACCATTAACTCTAAGCACATGTCCAAACTTCTAAAGAAGGGCCAATTTGGATTTAGGGATTTCATGTAATGTATGGAGGCATTTCCTTCTCATCAAATCCATGTTTAGGCCTCTCCACCATAGTCCATAAATATAAGGTATTCTTCTCAGATATTCCCATTGAACTTCCACCTAATAGGGGTATGAAACATGTTATTGAACTTGACCCTACTAAAGGCCCCCACAACGGTTTAGCTATCGATATGGACATTTTTAGAAGCGTGAGATTGAAAGGATTATGGAGTAACTCTTGGAAGTTGGGATCATAACTCCCAGTGAGAGTCCTTATGTTGCTCATATTAGTTTTCAAGGAAAAATGATGGTTCATACTACCTTTTCACTAATTGCAAAAAAATAATCGAATCACTGTAAAAACAAAGTTCCAAGTGCCTCTTATTGATGATTTGATGTATGAATTACATGGTGCCAAAGATTTCTTCTAAGATGACCTCCACTTTGGTTATCACCAAATACCTACAAGAATATAAGATCAAGACAAGACCACATCCTAGACTCATTAGGGCCATTACCACTTTTGGGTGATGCCATATATCCTTTGCAATGCTCCTACTACTTTTCAGGCCTTAATGAACAATGTGTTTGGTAAGTATCTTAGCGAGTTTGTCTTAGTCTTCTTCGGTAATATGCTCATATAAAATAGAACATTCACAAAACATATGGAGAATTTAGATATTGTATTAGTTACCTTAGTATAGGATAAGCTCTATGCAAAATATCTAAATATGAATTTACTAAGGATTCATTGGAATATCCTGGACATGTTATATTTGAAAGTGTTGTTTGAACAAATCCTATGGAGATTCAAGGAATTCAAGAATGGCTAATGCTTACAACCCTCAAGAAGCATTGGGGAGTTTTGGGATTAATATGATTCTATTGTTATTTTGTATGAAGTTTCTCCATTATTTCTCATCCCCTAAATGGCTCAACAAAGAAGGATACCTTTCATTGGCCAACCAAGGCACATTAAGATTTGTGCAACTGAAAGAATACTTTGCTTTGACTCCAATGCTCATGACACTAGATTTGACTCAACCCTTCATCATTGAGTGTGAGCTTTGGATGTGGTTGCAATACTCTTATAGGACAATATACCTAATGCCATTGAAAGTAGGAAGTTGAATGATAAGTAATGATGGATTCCCACGTACAAGAAATAACT
>ML796508.1:161723-194499 GCA_009831015.1 Picea engelmannii | reverse complement strand
ATCAATTACTTGACATCAACCAATGACATCAATCAAACCAAACCATTTACATCAATGACATATGATCCAACAATCTCCCAAGTAATCAAACCATTGGCATCAATGACAAACCATTGACATCAATGACAACATGATCCAACAAATATAGCATAGAAAAACCTCAGGAAAAGTACTCAACGCATTGAAAATGAGATAATCTCAGATAATAAGCCTCTTCGAGGGGGAAACCTCCTTTTACCCCACTTAAATGTTCAAGTACAAGATGATTCGAAATGAAAATGTCTCCTTGGTATATATAGGAGACTAGGAGGTTTAATGGCCTAAAGACGACATAAATAAAATAACATTACTAATCTAAATTACAACTAATGGCCTAAAGCCGACATAAATAAAATAACATTACTAATCTAATATGCCCCAATTGAGTGGTAATGAGCCAATATTAGGGCTTAACATAAAATAAAATAAAAAAATTAGTGTTTTCATGATTGGGAAATACATTTTTGTTTTCTTTTTCTTTATGGATTCATGTTCTTTTGAAAGATGTTTTTGGCAAGACAATGGTTGAACTTAATTCATGTGACATACCAAACTCTGTTCCAAACTCATCGCTCACATACAACAGAAGAAGCATCAAGGAAATTGGGGTTTCTTTGAGGGGTCCTCTATCTGACCAGTGCAAATGAACAACTTTGGAGAAATGTCTTAAGTGTCTTCTTAGTGGCCTGGTAAGACCTTAAGGAAAATAAGGAAAGGTGGAAAGGAATACATGAGCCCTGAACACAAATCTAGAAAAGGATTCATCTAGACCATCTCAATTTTCAAAATAAACAAATGTCATCCTCTCCCACTCTCTTGGGGCATCATGTCAGAATAAAGTTGATATTATCAAAAGAGTGAACAGTAGGAGAGGGTATGCAGATATCTCCACCGGGGCTATGGAATCTCACTGGCAGTGGAGCAACACTAAAGCAAGTAAATAGATGTAACCAAAAACTCCACACCAATGAATTCTTTACTAAACTTCTGTAAAAAGGGTCATGAGTCAGGATTACAGGAAACAAAGAGGGAATAAAGGTTTAAAACCCCACATGCATACCTGGAAGCATTAGCCAGAGAATTTCAAATTGCAAGGGTAAAAGAGGCTCTGATTTAAAACTAGGAAAGGTTTTCCACCAGATTTCGTATCATCTGAGCATGACAGAAGAACATAGATTCTTCTTTCTCCTAGTGAATCATCATTTGTTGAGAACTCAACACACCCTAAAAAGTCTATGTAAAATTTCACTTTTTGGGTACCACTTGATCTTTTGGCATTGTCTAAAATGAAAAATGTGTCCTCTTCTTATCATTTTTTATTCTCATTAAGTCTTTAAAATCTTTCTTGGGCATGTGAAAACCATTAACTTAAAAGACTAATATCTAAATTAGAGAATTGACAGCCAAAGATTTCCCTGACATGCTTAAGGAATTCAACATCAGAAAGGATCAAGCATGAAAGAAAATGCTAGAGAGAACCAAAGTTGTAGAGTCCCGATATTCATCGGCGTCAATAGATGCGAGATTTATTTCTCAACAAGAATCATTGAGAATATCATCGATGACCAATCCCTTAGGCATCGACGAAAGACTAAGAGAGTAAGTGAAGTGATATCACTGATCGTCGATTTCCAAAATGTTTTCGGTATCGGGGATTTTTCGGGGGGTTAACTAATAAGGAGGATGCACGATAGGTTTATTTTCAAAATCCAACCTCTGATACCTTTTCGGCATCGACAATCCCTAGTTTATCTTAAAGAACTTGACTTGGGCAAATCCTTGATCTCGACCATTACCCATAAGCTAAGTTCCAGGTCATTAGTACCCTGTATCTCGAGTCAGTGGTTCCACGTTGATACAGTACGATGAAATCAATCGGTATCGGAAGTTTCCTCAGGAGGATACCGAAGGAAACATGCATAAGGATATTGCTGATTCCTGATCTACCCACTAAGAAGATGACATGATGGGATGTTTTAGATCTGAGATACACTAGATACGACACATTTAAAGGTTAATTAATTCCAGAATATCACATTAGTTGCTAATTCGTGCATGAATAAAAAAGGACCATTTGAACTTGCCGATACAGTGCATCCCCCCCTGTGTCTTCGTCGTCAACCCATGTAGAATTTATTTGCAAAGATTCGACGATAGATTGTTTTGAATTTCACCCATCACTCGTATTAACTGGTTGATACGACTGGTAGGATATATCCCGTTATATTCTTTTAAGTCATTGAAAACAAGGTTATTTTGTGCACAAAGGAATTCAGATCATCTAGAGGAGCAAGACGAGTAGTCTGGGGATAACTTCCAAGGTCCAGTGAGTATAAAAACAACATTTTAGCAAGAGTTACAGGTATGTACCAGTCTATGGATGTTTTATGCTTCATTTCATATGTTTTATCCAATGTCACTATGTACACCTGCCTAAAGATAATTTTCAGCTACAGGAACGATGCCTCCAAAGAAACCCACCACTAGGAAATCCTCAAGAGAATCAAAGCTACAAGAACCAGAGGTGGGAGACAGTGCCTCCCCAACGGTGGCAAGACAATTGGAATTTTCTCCAAAACCGGTGCCCATCATCAAAATAACCACCAAGAAAGATTTCATTCAACCCCTGGACTTTGGAGACACAAAAGAAAACATTGGGACCAAGACAATATTCCTATGTTGGGAAGAAATTTTCAAGAAAATTAAGCAGGAGGAACTCCCCGAATATACCCTGCACAATGATCTTGATACGAGAAGACTCGATGATGAAGTCCTCCTGAATGTCCAAAAGGCATATCTGCACATGGTGGCGAGAAGGACTCTGGTATTCCCCTGCATTGAACTCCTGAAATGGATTATCGATCACACTGACACACAAAGATGTTTGATTAATGAGGACAAAGACGAGTGTGTCGGGGTTTTCCTCCCAGTGGAAGTGCATAATTACTACAAGCTCTAAGAGCCAGAAGAACAACTAAACATCGATTTTATTGTAATCTTCTCTGATAAAAATGACACCAGCAAGGCAATGGGGTTGTGGTGGAGAGAGGATAAAAATTTCACCAATCATACCTCTGACTGGTACCCAACTACTAATATAAGGAAGTACTACATCTACCTAATGGTTCTCCTCTGTTGATTGCATGGGGAGAAAGACTGCTCTAGGTTTTTAGAGGCTTGGATGCCTCTAGCTTATATGGTATCCATTTCTAGAATAAGTTTTAATTAGGGTGTCATCATCTCCAAACAACTAAGCACCTGCATATGATAGGTTCAAATGCCAAAAGAGGGAGAAACCCCATCCTTATATATGGATTCTTATCTATTGGATATCATTTGTTCCATAAATGCCTTTTCCGGAATGAACTTGAGATGGCACACATCAGATCTCTTTGTCCATGTGTATTTCGACATCTTGTGGGAGAACATGTATAAGAAATCCTAGTCTCTCATCCGTGATCAGTTTATCACACGTATTTGTTTCTTGTTGTTCAAGAAAGAGTGCCCAAGTCTATCAGATGCATCCAAAAGGGTTGTATCAAAATTTAGCCATTGGTATCAGGATGAGCGTGATACTTACATCAGGGTTTTTGGTGCCACCGAAGCATCCCATCTGTTACCTGTATATGTCCCTGATTGACTAGTAGTAGGGGAATTATGTTATCAAACCATCCTGCAAGGTTATAATTCTACTTTGGTAAAGGATAAGAAGTGGGATTTCTTGGCCCTTGACCAAGTTTTGAAGATACTTGGTCATGTTTGACGTATTTTGGGACTTCGACAGGTTGTCAAAGGTGGAGCGCAAGTCGAAGCAGAGATCGCAAGATCTTGGCCCCTTGTTTAGGGATTTTCCAGTTTTGGGCTTATGTAATAGGTATGGGGATGTTGGCCCATGGGTTTAACTATGTTTAGGCCCATTTTGTAATGTATAAATAGAAATATAGGTGATGTAAGTATGGGGTGTATGTGATTCTTAGTGCAAGGCGCAAGTGTGTGATACCAAGTGCTAAGTGAAAGTGATAGTTTTACATGCTTTGTGCTTGTTGTGTGAGACTTGCAAAGCTAAGTGAAAGTGACTAAAATGGATTGAGTAGAAGATTTGTGTTGTAACCTAACTCGGGGAGGGAGGATCTGGCGAGGTGTGCTTAGAGCTCTTGTCTTATGCAGAGTAGGATCTTTTTGCTCTATGCATGTAGAAGATTGACAGAAGATACTAACAAAGAAGAAGAGTTGGTGGACGTATCCCCAGGCTAGGGTTGAACCACGTATATCCTGTGTTGCTATGCTTTGTGCAATGTATTGATGTGTTTATGTGTTTACTTGCTTAGTGATTTGGCATAGATAAATGATAGATATATATGTTAATTTTTTGTGCTTAATAATATGGATAAGTGTTAGATATAACTCATGTGAATGTGCTTAGTTCTCATCTATACTAGATCTGGGTAAATATCGTGGTGCTTTGTGATTAGGGTTTTTACTGTGAAGTAGATACTGGTTAAATACTGATTAACTATAACTTCTGAGTGTTTTGATAGAATATTGTAATCATAGATCTGTGTCCCAACTAAGGTTGTAGACACTGGAGTCCTGCAACCACCCCTACCTCTACCTCAGGTGAGACTTCATCTGCTTCATAGGTGTTTCTGAAAGGGTCGGTAGTTAGGGTTTTTTTGGTGCGCTCTTGAGCGTTGAACCCTGGGTCTACCCCTGTGCCAACAAATGGTTTCATTGTTGGGACCTGAAACTGTGATTGTTGGGAACTGAAGAAAAGAGAAATATCTGTGCGTAGATCTGTTGCCCTAGTGCACATTATTCTACTTGACTTATAAATATATGTGCTAAAAAGAGAAGTCAGATCTGAAGAAAAGAGGTAAGATATTGAAGCTTTGCACTCTGATAAAGGTAAGAACAATGAAAAGTTTTGATTGAAAATGTATGATAAGTGGAAATTTTTATTTCGAAAGTATGAATCTAGGTATGTTTGATAAAAAGATTCCTAGCCTGAAAACTAGGGCACATCTAGAAGAAAAAAATTTGATATGAGTAGATCTGATATAAATGATGAAAGACATGTAATTCCTATGCATAAAAAGAATGTTTGGATTAACATATGGATGCAGGATCCTAGAATGAATTTTTTGCAGGTTAGTTACTGTGACCCTAGTGCGTAGTACAGGAAAGGCTGGGGATCATTCAAAAGAAATAGAGGATTAACTCTTTTCTATAGTTACATAAGACCGGGACATCTTGCTAAGGAATGCACTGGTAGAGGTCTTATTTTCCTTTGTTGTAAATCTATGGACCATGAAGTTTTGGATTTCCCTAGAATGATTGCTAAGGTTGAAAGAATTAATATGAGACAAGAAAACCCTAAGGAAGATCAAGAGACTAAGACCATGGAAGAACCCCAGAAAAAATCAGAGAATGTATTGCTACAAATGAAAGAAACCCTAAATGATCACAGAAATGTCTACTTATCAGAGATATTCAAAGAAAAGGAATGCATAGAAACAAGAATATGAGACTTCAACATTGATTGTGTTCTGGATGAAGAAACACAGGTGAACATCATGACAGAAAGAACTTGGGAAAGTTTAGGAAAGCCTGCTATGATTCCTTCATTGGGAGGAATAGGATTATTCAGAGGAAAGATGATAATCCTATGTGGAAGACTCAACCAAATGTCTATGAGTTCTCATGGAACTTCGACAGAGGAAGATTTTGAGGTTGTTAAATTTATTGACAATGACATTGTTATCCATAATTTTGGTTTTCATGATGATGTAATGATGATGGATAAATCAGGCTCTTCACTAGAACACTTTCATGAGAAAAGTTACTTTTGTCTGCTTCCAGAAATCATATTTTTAAGGGAGGTTCGCAGGCTACCTATATATTTGCCTGAGAGAATGAATGATTCTCGCAGGCTACATTAAGCTAGGGTGTGAGAAGTTTGCATTGTACCTAACTGCTAGGGTGAGAACCACTTCTAAAGGAAGGAAAAAGATAAAATCTTGAACCTTCTAGAAGGGAATCTTCTAGAGGGATGAGTTGGCATTCGAATGGTTATCTAAGTACTGGCATTCCTGATATCTTGGGATCATTTCCTATCCAAGTAACTAATCTATTATCTCTTATAAATTGAGGGGATTTCTCATGGAAAAGGTTAGAAGCAAACTAGCAAGAGATTGATTGGAGAATTAGTGCAAGATTGTATGAAGGACTGATGCTACAACAACTAGAGACACCAGCAAGGTTATCAAAAGTGGTAGATCTTCTTCATGCATGAGCAAGTGTGTGTGTCAGAGCTAAGAGCCATCGAAAGGAGATCTACAACATAAAGGCTCAGGTTGTAAGTCTTACTTTCTATCAATTTAATACAGTAATATGTCTCTTTCCCATAAAGCCAATGTCACTTTATTACATAACTCCTTGATCATATGTATAGATTAGTTGTTGAATATATTGAATTGTCTCCACTTCGATTGGTTTGTAATGTTGTGATCTTGACGGTGCAAGAGAATTGGAGTGAAATTGGTACAACAGAGACCCAAGGAAGCGTTCATAAGGTATGTACATGATCCTTGCCTCCTAGTTTATTCAATAGTATAAATCTAGGGAAAGAGTATTATTCTATCCTGCTTTATTCTAGCTCCAGGTGGATATAGGGAGATCGGTTTGTGTCCACACTTACGGATTAATTCTGAAACAGACATCCTGTTTGCTATGTTACTAGGAAAAACCTAGATTGAGAAGGATTGGGCCCAAAGAAAAGAAGAGGATTTCTTAGAACAAAAAAAGAAAGAATTAAAAGATTCCCTAACTAGGAGGATAGTGCACTTAATTGCATAACATGGAACAAAGAAAAGCTACTTAGAACCAGAAACTTGGATGTCAAAGTTGAAAGAACACAAGGAGACTCGTAGAAGAGTGGAGCACCTACCCCAGACAGAGAATAAGTATTTCCCTTGAACCCTATGAAAGAATCTCAACAACGTGAAGTTACTATGACAAAATGAGATAAGAATCAGAATGGAAAGAAGAATACTGAGATGAAGATCATAGGGAAGAAGGCTAGAAAGCTCAGTAAGAGGAGAGAAAAGTTGCAAAATTCTCTAGAGAGAACTTCATAGAAGGAAGATTTGCAAAACTGGAACTTCTTCGAGATATCAGAACATCCATGGTGAAAAAATATAACTATTGGAGGCATTATGATCATTAGAGTGATGCACTGAAACAGTTAGAACAACAATTATGACCAGAAATCTCATCTTCAAACCATTGGGACTGCGTCGTAACGAGCAAAATTGCATTGATGAAGGCCTCTTGTCTGTTGGAGAAGACCTGTTACATCGCTTTCTTCTTATTCCATCAATTTTTGCATCGAGAACACTTTTGTTTATTGTATCTAATCCAACTCATTGCTACCACACTGCGTTTACTAAGATCGACAGATGTTCTATTTCTTTGGGCACCCATTCATCAATCTAAGTTATCCAATATTGAGCGTGTATGTCAGACAAACTCAACATAGCTGAAAAGTGTGTAGAAGAAGTTCTAATTGATCTAATGGTCGAGAAAGTAATGTTCTCACATATTCAAGCCTTGTTGATGAGAGGAGTGCAAGCCTCCTCGTCGACTACTTGTGGATCTGGACCATCTCATGCTGCAATAGAGAAGAGAACCAAGCATGTGAGATGAGTTGGCGAATGTCAAGTTGATTCTGACTATCCTATACAACTACATCCCACCTTTGGATGGCACAGTGAGCTTTGACAGTGTCCTGAGGTATTTAGATTACACACTAGTTACTGCGTACCTCCCAAAGGGGATACATGTAATAAGAACGCAACAAGATAAGATCATGACATTTAAATTTAGTGACTTCAACCTAGGGGACTGCAAGAACCAAAGTATGTTTTCTCCTCACAGGTACTTGACTAGGAAAAAGGGGAAGAACTCGAGGATAATCCCCCAAACATGGAGTATGAACCTCACACAGTCCACCATCTTTGAATGTGATGAAGATTCCACATTTTGGAAGGCCCCAGGAGGTGAACGCATGTTTCAAGCTTCTGCTATTGTGCTACCACAACAACTATCTATGGCTAGACATATGCATCAAAGTCGATCCTACGCTGATCAATAGGATCACCGGATTGAGCATGCAGGGACCCGACCCACAAGACTTCTACCCAGGGAAGGCTGCAAACCACGCACTAGCACAAAGTATTAAAGACACATATGGTGATGTAGAAAAGGGGACATGAGGCAACAAGGTAGCTTCCATCCATAATGGTGCAGTGTGCCTGGCCTGCCAGCTGATCGCAGGAAAGCTAGTGAGAAAGAACAAACCTATGCAGGTCACAGGGTTTGTTGTTGATCTTGCCAGAAAATGTGTAGAAGGAATCCAAATGAACTGGGTGAAGTACTTAGTCAACCAGCTCGAATTGGATTTCCTTGAAGATCGGGATCGGGGCTATGAGTTCCATTTTATTTGGCTACTGATCCTCATAGCATTTACTGCCTAGGAGATGTCGAAAGGTGTGACCTTCCCAGATATTGAGCCATTCGAGCCACTCGCTATGAAGTTCACCACGCTTTGGTACTCAAGCGATATGGGAAACTAGTGGCAGTCAAACACAATATTTCACACATACTATCTCTAGTTGAAGAGGGTTATTGGGGCCATCCCTTGCATGATGTCAAACACCCTACACTGGTTCAAACCCCTCATGAAGTTTCGCACAGATCGACACTTTATTTATATCACTACGCGTATAGATGAGCATAAAGAAGAGCTTCAGTCATACTATAATCTCACAGAGGAGGACCTCGACGAGATAACTAAGGACTTGTCTGCAGAGCTCCTTATCCCTACTGACCCCACAGAAATGTTTGATCCCAAACTACTTGGCATCTCATAGGCCACTCATGAAGAACATGATACACTTGGAACCAACAGAAGGAAGAAGACCAAAGAGGTACAAAACATGAGCAACACATAAGAAGAAACCTCTTTAAAATTGTAAATTCTAACCTGGTACAATGTATACTGTAAATAGATATTCAGAGAAGAAAAGAAAAGATACAATGGCAAATACAAACATTGCACAGAGATTTTTCCCCTGGAAACCCAAACCGGGAAAACTAACATATATTATATCCATTCACTGTGTTACATTGTTTAAAATACAATATACATATAGGATCCAACAACATACAAAGCCCTAATCCAATGACCTGGATTAGTCCAAAACCCTAATTCCTTAACTGGAAATAGAAAACCATTGACAAAAACCCATGTGTCGAAAAAACCACCTAAATACATGACACGTTTCCCAAGGTAGGTGTCATGTTTCTCGAGGCATAATTTTTTTTTCCCAGGGCACTGCCACTAGACCCTCGCATGGGGGGCTCCATCCCCCTACACCTCCTCTAACCCCCTTGTGCACCTGGAGAATACGCTCAGACACCACTACTCGTTCAAATATTATAACACATACCCAACATTCTCCCACTTGTTGTTTTCTTTGCATACAGGGGGTTATAGGGTTACATAGTCAAAAATCCAGGGCAACAATGCCCATGGATCCTCTACACCAAGAGAACTTCTTAGTGCTCATAGATTTTGTTAATGATTCTACAACAATCTTCAAAGTTTCCACCTTCATTAGTGATACTTTCTTTTCTTCAATCATGTCTCTCACAAAGTGATATTGAACATCAATGTTCTTTGTCTTTGAATGATAAGCAGGGTTCTTCGCCAGAAAAATTGCACTCTAATTGTCACAGGCTATCCTTACAGCTTGTTGTACCAACCCAATACCTAAACACAATTTTTGTAACCATACTTCTTCCTTAATTTCATGAGTGGTTGTCATGTATTTAGATTCTGTAATTGAAAGTGCCACTACAACCTGTCTTTTGCTAATCCAACTTATTGCTCCTCCAAACATGTTAAACACATACCTGCTTGTAGATATCCTATGATCCAAATCTCTAGCCCAGTTTTCATCCACAAAGCCATGTATATCGACCACTTTTTCTAATATCGATCTTCCTTCATAGCACAATCCATAGCTAGCAGTGCCACGCAAATACCTAAAAACTTGTTTTACTGTTGTCCAATGATCCTTCCCTGGTTTTGACATATACCTAATCAAAACTCCCACTACATGTGCAATGTTTGGTCTAGTACATACCATTGCATACATCAAACTGCCAACTATACTCGCATATGGAACATGAGACATGTCCTCCTCTTCTTCATGTATCTTGGGACACCGATCCACAGATAACTTTACACCAACAGGAATAGAAACCTTGACCGGTTTACATTCCTGCATATTAAACCTCTGCAATATTGTCTCGACATATTTTCTCTGATTTAACCATAGTTTCCTCTTTTTTCAATCTCTTTTAATTTCCATGCCCAAAATGAAATTTGAAGCACCAAGATCCTTCATGTTGAATTTAGAGGAAAAATTAGTTTTCACATCTTGGATAATCTCCTTGTTGTTTCCTATCAACACCATGTCATCCACATACAATACCAAATAAATCAAATGATCACCAATTAATTTAGAATACACACAATGATCCTCTTTGCTTCTTGTGAAGCCAAGTCCCAACATATAAGTATCAAACTTTTGATACCACATCCTTGGTGATTGTTTTAAACCATATAGGGATATTTTTAGCTTGCATACCAGCTCCTTCTTTCTCCTTCTTCCAGATCCCCATGTAGGAAGGTTGTCTTCACATCCATCTGTTCTACTTCAAAATTAGATGCAACAACAACAAATAACATAAATCTTATAGAGGTTAACTTGGAAACAGGAGAAAAAATCTCACCAAAATCAATTCCCTCAACCTGGGATAACCCTTTGCTACTAACTGAGCTTTGTATTTCTCCAGTTTTCCTTCTACATTTAGCTTCTTTTTAAATACCCATTTTTTTCTAATGGGATTTCTTCTAGTTGGAAATTCCACTAGATCCCAAGCCTCATTCTTATCCAAAGATGCCATTTCTTCTTCCATGGCCCTTTTCCAGATATTTTCATCCTCTGAATCCATTGCCTCCTTGAAAGTTCTAGGATCATCATTAGTAATAGACAAAGAAAAATTTGAACAAAAATCAGATGGACTATACCTTTCCGATAGCCTTATTTCTCGATATGATTTCCTCAATACTGGAGTATGAGGATCTTCTTCTTCTGATTCATGTTCTTCTGTAGAGTCTACTTCATCATCCTTTAAATCAAACTCTATCTTCTCTGGTTCTTCCTTACTTGGTAAGACTTCATTTTTAACAACATCCTTCATTTCTCTAAATACCACATCTTGGCTATACACTACCTTCTTAGTTTCCGGGTTCCAAAGCTTATAACCTTTGAGACCATGTTTATATCCAATAAAGATACATTTTTCAACCTTCTTATCCAACTTACTCTTGTTTTCCTTTGGAACATGAACATATGCATCGCAGCCAAATACCTTAAGATGTGTGAGAGAAGGTTCCTTACCAGTCCATACCTCTTGTGGAGTCTTGTCACCAAACACTGACGAGGGTGATTTGTTGACCAGATAACATGCAGTACTCACTGCCTCTGCCCATAATTCTTTCCCTAACCTAACACCACTGAGCATGCACCTTTCTTTTTCCATCAGTGTCATGTTCATCCTTTCGACAACTCCATTCTGCTGAGGTGTATATGGAGTAGTCTTTTTCCTTTCTATACTGCACTTCTTATAGAATTCTTCAAATTTATTCCCATAGAACTCTTTGCCATTATCTTTTCTCAACACCTTAATTCTTTTCTCTGTTTGATTCTCAACAAGAGCCTTAAACTCTTTAAACCTTTCAAAGAATTCAAACTTTTTCCTAAGGAAATATATCCAAGTTTTCCTTGAGAAGTCATCTATAAATGAGACATAGTACACAGATTTTCCCAATGTTGGGACAGACACAGGTCCAACAACATCAATGTGAACTAGTTGTAAAATTCCTTCTTCCCTCGTTACACCAGAGGGGAATCTTACCTGATTATGCTTCCCATATAGACAATGTTCACAAAAATCAAAATTCAGAGAGCAATTAGACATACCTTCAACCATACCTTTACCATGTAGTATTCGAAGACCCTTCTCTCCGATATGCCCCAGTCTTTGATTCCACAACATAACCTTTTCTCCAGAGACTGTAGGAGTTATTTCTTCTTAAAATCCAATATTACGAACAATGGAGCTATTACACCCATCACTAATAGTGTTTCCTAGCATCTTATATAGAGTTCCAAACCGAACTCCCTTCATCAACACCATTTCTCCTTGAACCATCCTGCAAGTTCCCTTTTCAAAAATTGTTTTTACCCCTGCATCTTCCATTTTTCTTACTGTTATTGGATAAATCCATAGGTGTGGACACTAAGCGATCTCCCTAGATCCACCTGGATATAGAACAAAACACACCAGAACATGACTCTTTCCTTAAGTTTTAGATATTGAATTTACTATTAGGAAGGAACAAGTAACATACCTTAGTATCTCTTCCTAGGGTCTTTGTTGCTCCTGCTTCGCTCTGGTGCTCTCGTGAGGTCAAGACCAAGACAAAACAAACCAACCAAAGTGATAGCAATATCATAATCTCAATAAAAATCTATGTATGTGATCAAGGAAGCATACAATAAAACACAACAAGCTTTATAGGAAAGAATCATATTACTGTATCATATTAAATGTGAAAGAGAAATTACAACCATGGCCTTGATGTCGTAAGGTCCCTTCCAAATTTACTTCGTTCCCCACACACTTTGACTCCAAGAATCCTAAGAGCATAGATCTGATGATATTCACAATCTATCTTGACAAAGAAAATCTCAAAGCCACTCCAACCAAGATAACAATTTCAAGCCAACCAAAGCTAATAAGCTCAAGAACCAACAAAGCTAACCCAAGAAAACTTTCTCCATGAGAACTCCTCTCCTTTTATAAGTTGAAGAGGATAAGGTGAGGAGGTTATGATGATCCCACTAAATCATGAAAGCGAGTAAGATCCAAACCATTCGGATGCCACCTCACCATATAAATTTCTCCTTCTAGAAGATTCGAGAAAACGCTCATTTTTCCCATGTCCAGGCATTCTCGCACCCTAGCTATAGAGAAACCTATGAACATCTCGCACCCTAGCTATAGTGAAACCTACGAGAATGGGTCATTCTCACACCCTGCCTATATAGCAACCTGCAAAATTCCTTTTTTATAAGGTTTTTACATAGGAAAATGCAACTTCTTTTCTCAGGAAAAGTTCTTCTCCCTTCTCTCTTTAGGAACTCAGGCCACTGACCCCTCTGAAGGCAACATATAGGTTTACATCATTAACAATCATAGGGATGATTAAAATAATGTGTAACACTTACAGAAATCAAATTTCTATCCATACCTGGGATGTGTAGAACACCAGGAAGTGTTCTAATACTTCCATCTATGAGTCACAACTTGACTCTTCCTCTTCCTATGATTCTAGTTGTTGAATCATTACCTAAGAAAAAATTACCTCCATCATACTTTTCATATTTGCATAACCACTCCCTGTGGGGAGTCATATGAAAGGATGCACCAGAGTCAATCGACAATGCCTCATGATTTGCATGTGTGCTTGAAGAGGCCAAGTACACATCCCCTCCTTCTTCTTTGGAGGTATTTTCTTCTGTAGAAGAGGATTCTTCAGATCCCCTCTTTTTCTCAACTTTGCATCTACACTACTTCTTGTAGTGCCCTTCTTTTCCACACCTCCAACATACCCTTACAAACTTTCCAAGAGATTTAGATCTACCCTTAGACTTAGATCTCCCACTTGAGAAATTAGATCTATTTCTTTCCTGGGAACGTCCTCTTGTAAATAATGTGTCTGTGTTATGTCCTTCCATATTCTTTCATCTCATATCCTCCAACAACAAGGATTAGACCACTTCTCCAAACTGCAAAGAAGTTGTATTACTACCTATGGCCACAACCAGACTATCCCACGAGTCTGGTAAAGACACAACAAACTGATTCATTTATCTTCATCTGAAATTTTAATCTCAACATATACTAATTGACTTACCACAGTATTGAAGGGATTCAAATTCTCTGCCACCGAGTCTCCATCTCTCATCCTCAAGTTATACATCTTGTTTCTTAGGAATAGTTTATTTACTAGGGACTTAGATTGATACAAATTCCCCAACTTTTCCCATAAATACTTGGTTGTAGCTTCCTCTGGCACATTTAGTAATATTGAATCAGAGAGACACAGTCGGATTGTGCTCTTTGCCTTCTGATCCATCTTTCTCCAGTTATCTACAGAAGTTCCTATAGGTGCAGTACCTAGATCTAACGTGATCCACTGATCTCTGTCCATGAAAAGATCTTCCATCTTGAGCTTCCACAACTCAAAGCTTTTCCCATTAAACTTCTCGATCTCCATCTTCGAATTGTTTTCCATTTATTTTCACCTTGAAAACAATACTGCATATCTCCCACTGTAACAAGGATTATCACAGTCCTGAGCCAAACCATTGACCACAAAGGCATCCCCATGAAGCCAATAAATATCTTATACTAAATGTAAATTCTAAACTTGTACAATGTTTACTGTAAACAGATATTCTGAAAAGAACAGAAAAGATTCAATGGAAAATTCAAACATTACACAAATATTTTTCCCTTGGAAACCCAAACTGGGAAAACCAACATATATTATATTCATTCATTGTGTTACATTGTTTACAATACAATATACATATAGGAGCCAATGACATCCAAAACCCTAACCCAATGACCTAGATTAGTCCAAAACCCTAATTCCTTAACTGGAAATAGAAAACCATCGACAAAAAACCATGTGCCAAAAAAACCACCTAAATACATGACACATTTCCTGAGGTAGGTGTCACATTTCCCGAGGAAAAAACATGAAAAGAATATAACACATACCCAACAAGAATCACTGGGAGGAGGAGGTGATGATGAAGTATATAACGAAGAGAGCAATGGAAAAGATTATCAACAAAAGAAAGGTGAAGTAACACCTCCTAGGGATCCTGTTGATGAGGCTGATCCCTCCAAGAAAATAAAGGTTTCCCCCATGAAACCTACCTCGCGGAAGAAATACAAAGATAGTAAGACCAAGTTGCAGACCATGCTCATGCTTGATGACTTCAACTTCATCATCACAACTATATCAAATGCTTTACAGGATATTATGCAGAATAGAAAAGCTAAGCAAGCAACCATGTATGATAGGATTGAGACATAACTCATAGGGGTACAATAGTCCCTTCCCTTCAACCACACAGTATCCATTGCACCCCCACTATCGAAAGAAATATATTTGGGAGACAAACCTACCCAAATCTACAAAATAGCTAATGCGACCGAAGCTCACCTTCATGGAGTGCAAGAAGAGAAAAAATAGGCCACGATGGCTCTGAAGCAAGAACAACAGGAAAGGATAGATCAATGTCGAGTTGTGCAGCAAGAGAAGGATGACCTCCACACCAAGTTCGAAGAGGAGAGAGTGCAAGTCAAAAAAGAGAGAGAGTAGTTGCTCGCAAAACAACTCAGAGTCAAAGAAGGAGTCAACATATAACTTCTCTCTATGACAGGCTTAGAGAAAAAGGTAGAAAAACCAGTAGAGCGACAAGTAGCGCAACTTGTGGAAGCTATCCAACAACTTCAACAGAGAATCACATACCTAGAGCTACGAACAGTGCCAATTACAATGGAAGATGTGCGAGATCAAAGAGAATTCACTTCCTAGAGTGCAGTTGAGAGGATCAGAGCATTCTCTCTGGAATGTAAACAACTTAGTAGTATAAGTGCACAAACCTATGCATGACTTACTGAAGACCCTGAACTAAAGGCATTGGATTCACAACTCCAGGAGGAAAATCAGCAAGTCGCGACAATACAGGTGTATTTGAAGCTACTGTCAGTAGTTGAAAGGATGAAGCGATCCTAGGAACAATGCACTTATCAACAATGGGTCCACACCATACAGAGAAAAGTCATGGAAGTGACTCAGAGGCTCCAACCAGTCCAGGATGAAGCATGCCAAGTGTTTGAGGAGATTTAAGGCCAAGGAGATCTTGAACAAGTCATCGATGTAGTCGAACAATGCTTAGGGGGACCTGTTAACGAAGTAGTTATCCAAGAGTTCGTCGAGCAAGAGGCCTTGGTGCAACAATAGGTCGAAGTAGCTTGATCCAAGCTCAAGAATTTTGAAGCAGAGATACCCAGACTAGAGTGACTTAGGATGAGTCATAGGTGAGTGTTGGGGGCTTGTTGGCCCTTGACCAAGTTTTGAGGATCCTTGGTCATGTTTGACCTATTTTGGGACTTCGACGAGCTGTCGAAGGTGGAGCGCAAGTCGAAGAAAATATCGTGGGATCTCGACCCCTTGTTTAGGGATTTTTGGGTTTTGGGCTTATGTAATAGGTATGGGGATGTTGGCCCATGGGTTTTACCCATGTTTAGGCCTATTTTGTAATGTATAAATAGAAATCTAGGTGATGTAAGTAGGGGGTGTGTGTGATGTTAAGTGAAAGGCACAAGTGTGTGATACCAAGTTCTAAGTGCAAGTGATAGTTTTACATGCTTTGTGCATGATGTGTGAGACTTGCAAGGCTAAGTGCAACTAACTATAAGGGATTGATTAAAAGCTTTGTGTTGTAACCTAACTCGGGGAGGGAGGATCTGACGAGGTGCGTGTAGATATCCTATCCTATGCAGAGTAGGATCTTGTAGCTCTGTGAATGTAGAAGATTGATAGAAGATAATAACAAAGAACAAGAGTTGATGGATGTATCATGTGTTGTTATGATTTGTGCAATGTACTGATGTGTTTATGTGTTTACTTTCTTAGTTCTTTGGCATAGATAAATTATAGATAGATATGCTAATGTTTTTTGCTTAATAATATGAATAAGTGCTAGATCTAACCCATGTGAATGTTTTTAGTGCTCGTCTATACTAGATCTGGGTGAATACTACAGTGTTATGTGATTAGGGTTTTTACTGTGAAGTAGATATTGGTTAAATATTGATGAAATATAACTTCTAAGTGCTTTGATAGAATATTGTAATCATAGATCAGTGTCCCAGCTAAGTTTGCAGACACTGGAGTCCTACAACCACCCCTTCCTCTACCTAGGGTGAGACTTCATCTTCTTCGCAGGTGTTGCTGAAAGGGCCATTATTATAGTTTTGTTGGTGTGCTCTTGAGAATTAAAATCTAGGTCTGCCCCTATGCCAACTGGCCTTCATACCCTATGGGTTCCATATTGGTTTATACATGTTAAAGGACACCGTGCAGGCCAAGCAATAAGGATTAATCCAATTGGAGTTTTGATTCCAGAGCGACCATTTTCTCAAGGATGACTCGAAGGGTCTGGTCTTGAATCACATGCAACAAGTATCATCCTTCTGGCCATATGCCCACGACAGGTTTGAGGATGATATATTTACCAAAAATTCTCAAAGTTGGGATGAGATGGTGGCAAGGATGGTTGACCCTAAAGAAACTAGGTTTAAGGCCATGATTTGGGATAAGCAAGCAACAGTCTTGGAAAAATTGCTCAAGAAATCCTCAAGGCCACTGAAGAAAGGATAGCACCTAAATCAGTTGAAGAAATGGAAACTCCTCAAGAAGCCACTGAAACAACGAAGATTCCCCAGGTAACCCTGGTACAAGATAGGAGTTTCTTTGAGGTTAAAGTTGTACATGAGATAGGGTGACTCATGTATCAACAGGCCCAGATGCTAATGAAGTGGATGCAGGATAACCCAGACCTTGTTATATGGTCAAGACCTCTGATCGATAACCTAGAAGAAATCTGGGCAGGGCCAAGCGGCCTTGTTCTCACAAACCTTCATAACATCAACGGGTCAGATAACCCTCAATCCACAGATCCACTGGCTGGATCATCGGTAGGAGTGACAAATCAACCATAGGCAGTTTGTGTATCAGTAGAAACAAGCATGCCTAATCCTTTAAGCGATTTTATAAATATATATAGTGATTATGAAAACCCAGAGGCATCTCATGGGACCCCTGTGCATGTCCAAGAAGAAAAGGGACCTGAGAAGATTTCTTCTCTTGCTCCCGAGGTCCAAATTCAATATATCCCAAGAAAGGAAATAGAAAATGAAAAAGGTTCCCTACACAAAGAGGCTCTCTGCGACAGAAACCCGAGTAGACAATCCGAAGGACAAGTCAAAACTGGATGAGCCAAAGGAAGGATTCTCGCAAAAGAAAATCGATGTTTCAATGAATGATGAACAAGTAAGTATTGAGTCTTTTCCTAACACCTCTATTTTTCTCAATACTCATATCCTCGACAAGTGACAAGTGGAGGATGGGCCTTCGGAGCACAACAATAAAGTTCAAGAACCTGACCTTGAACAAATATACACCACCAAATATTTGGGAAATACACTCACATGGGGTGATTAGTAGATTCTCGAACCTATGGATGAGGTAGAAAATATTTATTTGATCTCCTACGATCAAAAGAGGAATTCCATCGTCCAAATAAGTACAAAGAGAAGGAGGATCATGTTGGATCGCTCCATCCTCATCACTACAGAGGAAAACTTGATAAACACGGAAAATGCCAGAACATCTGAGCTCCTTAGCTTGGGGATGGCACTCTCAGATGCCACCCTGGAAAGAGCCAAATGAGATGAAAAGAAGTTGGCCACTACCCTAAAGGATTTATAACACTTGTGCCACCTAGGTGAATACTATCAGGGCACCACTCAGACCACAATATACTTGAGAAGCGAGTTCGAAGAATCTTATAGCCAATTCAAAACAGAGAGGCATATTTTTACTGAAAATATAGCTGAGCTCCAGGAATACACTCTCATGGCACTCGCAATATGAAAGGATATGGAGTGGTGGCATGGAAGGGCACAACAATCCATGGAGAGACTCAAATACATTGGTGTCATTCAACAGGGATAGAGTAAAGAAGAACACGATATATGAATGTTGGGAAAGAGCACTCTTGATCACATGAAGTGATCAACTAGGTAATGGGCTAATATGTCTCAGGAACCACATCGATAAATTCAAGAGTAGTGGGCCAAATGAGAGA
The DNA here is from genome assembly GCA_009831015.1 of Picea engelmannii. Classification (NCBI taxonomy): domain Eukaryota; kingdom Viridiplantae; phylum Streptophyta; class Pinopsida; order Pinales; family Pinaceae; genus Picea; species Picea engelmannii. The sequence continues at coordinate 175,309 of ML796508.1, read as the reverse complement.
AACATTGGGAAAAAATTAACAAAACAATGAAGGATATCAGACTCACTAAGTTCAGCACCCCCGACAACTTCGTCGACTTGTGCGACATAGTTTAATTGTATACCAAGGAAGATTTAGTGTGGGCTGAAGAGCTAGCAAAGGTGTCCGACACAACACCAGGACAAGTGAAGATATTTATGGAACAATCGATTAGATATCAAACTGTGCTACAGTAGTTAAACACCAGTCTAGTGAAGTATCAAACACATGCAGTGGAGGTCAGAGGAATTTACGGAGCTCCGATGGAGAAACATAGATTTCCATGGGCCCAAACTTGCAAGGAAATGTTTATCAATTGGTCGGAGTATGAGTAAATTCACCCTTTCAAGTGATATCTCAAGTTGTATGTATAAATAAACTGTTAGAAGAGGATGCCACATGGCGAATTTTGTTTTTTTCAAACTACACTTAGTCGTTATTTTCAGTTGAATTTTATGTTATAAATAAGAACACCGACCAATTAGTTAAGGGACAATGGTTGTTGCAAGAACTCTTTCTTTATGGTTGTTAAGAATTATTTTGAGGCTCCCTTTGAATTGAGAATTCCTTCTGGACCAAAGAAAAAGTTATTTTCATCAAATGCATGTGATTGGACGTGGAGAAGAACTATTTCCTATCTCGTTTCATTAATGATGTTGTAATGAGTAAGAGCTATTTAATATATTGTCAAGTTATCTAGTGCAATACTTTGTTGTTCTTTACTTTAATGATGAAGATGAATTGTGGTGTTATTATGTTATGGATGATTAAGTAGGTGAATTATTTTTCTCGCCATTGTCTTATCACATAGGCATTTTCTTTTTGGTAATTAGTTTCTCAAAAAGTAATTGGATGCTCACATGGTTAATGTATTAGTACTAGGTCTGTGGTGTAAAATTTTTGTTTTCATGCTTGAGCAACGCATTATCCCAAGTTCAACCTCTTCCCCTATAGTTAAGCTTAATTCTATTTTGTTGCGAAGTTGGTTTATACTGGCTTAAATCGCGTATCGGTCCCACCCAAGAGAAAGTACAAAAAAGAGATAGCCTGAACTGAAGGAAAAGCCTTCACAAGAAAACATAAAGTCCATCGATAAATTGGATGGATTGCAAGATTTGGAGAACCATTCCACTATTAAATGTTTCAGAGTCTAATTGGGCCTCAGTGGCAGGTTTGGTTCCTATTGTTGAATCAAGGGACTTAGGAACCATCAACAGGGTCCTAAATCCCTTTAACTCAATAGAAGGAACCAAACTCACCACCAAGTCCCAATAAGATTCTGCAGCATTTAATAGTGGAATGGTTCTCCAGATCTTGTGATCCAACCGAAATAATCGATGGGCTTTACGTTTTCTCGTGAAGATTTTTCTCCTTCAGTTCAAAAATTCTCTTTTCTGTATTTTTTCTTAGGTAGGACTGATATAAGGTAAAGTCAGTGTAAACCATCCAAGTGACAAAGTGGGAACAAAATTAACTAATGGAGAAGAGGATGAGCTTGGGATAACCCTTTACTCTAGCATGCAGAAAGTGATCATCTATCACAGGCCTAGTATTAATACATTAACCATGCGAGTATTCCAATTATTGGATGAGATACGATTTATCAGAAGAAAACATGCATGCGATAAACAATGGCAAGTAAAATAATTCACTTAACTCTAATCATCAATCACATAATAACACAACGATTTATCTTCTTCATTAAATAAAGAACTGTAAAACATTGCATCCGATAACTTATCAATAGATTTAGTAGTTCTTACTCATTACAACATCCATTCATGAGACGAAATAAGAAATAATTATTCTCCACATCCAATCATACACTCATTTGATGAAAACACAAACTTGTCTCTGGTCCCAATAAAGGACTTCTCAATTAAAGGCAACTCCGAAATAGTTCTTAAAAAAACCAAAAAATGAGGGTCTTTGCAGCAACCATCGACCTTTAACTAATTGGTCAATGCTCTTATTTATATCATAAAATTAACTAAAAATAACAATTAAAGTGAAACTAAGTAAAACAAAACTCGCCACATGGCATTCTCTTCTATTAGTTTTTCTAAGATTCATCTCAGGATATCACTTAAGTGGGTGACTCTTCTCGTACTCCGACCACTTGATAAATAGATCCTCACACGTGTTGGCATACGGAAACCTATGTTGTTCCATTAGGGTCAAGTGAATCTTTCTTATCTCCACTGCATGTGCCCGATACCTGACTATACTGGAACTTAAATGTTGCAGCATAGCCCGAGCTTTGACTAGGTGCTCCATAAAATGTCGCACCTAACCTGGCACTGTGTCTGTCACCTTTTCTATTTCTTAGGCCCATGATGAGTCTTGCTTAGTGTGCGACTTGACTATGTCGCGCAAGTCGACAAATTCATTGGGTGTGCCAAACTCAAGGAGTCTGATGTCTTTCATCACCCGATTGATCTTGATCCAATATTTCTCTCACTTGGCCCATTTCTCTTGGATTTATCAGTGAGGTTCCCAGGACATTTTAACCCAATACTCGGCCAATTTATTGATGCAGTCGATGCTTCTTTCCCTTAGCACCCAGATGTTGTGCTCTTCGACATCCCGACCCTTTTTCACTGCACTAATATAGACAATTATTTCCATGGCTAGTTGTGCCTTCACGTACCACCTCTCCATATATTTTCACAGGGCTAGCGCCATGTAGGTGTCTTCTTGCAGCTTGGCTATCCTTGTATTGAATATGTGTCATTTATCTGTAAAATTGTTGCAGGCCTCCTTCAATTCACTCCTTAGGTACATCGCAACCTATGTGGTGTCCTGGTAATATTTCTCCAAGTGGCGCAAATGTTCCAATTCCTTTAAAGAAACAAAAAACACCTCTTCATCCCTTTTATCTCTATCTAAGGTGGCATCTGTGATTTCCATCCCTACGCCAATAAGTTCAGACATTTTGTCATGCTCTGTGTTGATTATGTTTTCCTTTGTAGTGATGAGGATGGAGCGATCTAAGGTGATCCTTCTTCTTGGTGGTTCTCTAGATAATAGACTTCCTTTTCTGGTCATAAGAGATGGCATGTATGTTGGCTACTTTTTCTAAGGGTTCAAGGATTTTTTGATCTCCCCATGTGAGTGTATTGGAAAGGAAATTGGAAAAGGAGAGTGACACAAGCAAAATAGGGAGTCGTAGGACCCCTAAGAGAAAAATAAGATCAAGGAGTGGTAGCAGACATCGTCGTCGCTCCCCAAATAATTCCGATAAGGAAGAACATAGTAGTTCAAGTCCATCCCCTACCAGAAAACACCGAAGATCTGGAGTGGATGAATTGAAAGGGGAGATGAGCAAGATTAAGCCTCCTACATTTGACGAAGAACATAAGATGGAGGAAGATGCTGAAACATCATTGCTTGGCATGAGGAAATATTTCCAACTGCAGAATTATTCCTCTCATGCAGAAGGAAGAATGGTGATGTATCAACTAAAAGGAAAAGCATCCATGTGGTGGGATCAACTTGTGTAGGTGCAGCATGTTAGAGAGAAAGATATCACATTGAAGGAATTCAAGAGGTATTTCGAGAGGAAATACTTGACTAAAAGATACTATGATAGAAAAATGAAGGATTTCTTCGAACTCAAGCTAGGTAGCATGACCATTGATGAATACGAACAAATGTTTTTGGAACTACTGAATTATGTTCCATTAATCAAAGATGAGGCTGTCAAGATTCAGAGGTATCTGAGTGGACTGCCACCTCCCTTTGGTGACAAGATTTAGTATGATGATCCTAAGACTATGGAAGAAACAATAAGAAGAGTGAAATGTTTATATGAGTAACAAAGAGAAAAGCCTACCTTTTAGAAGGCTTGGGATGACCAGAAGAAGTTTAAGAAAGAACAGAGGCAGAAGGGAAACAAACCTCCCTTTTTTAGAAATAGTCCTCAAGGAAATCCATCATTTAGAGAGTCGAGAATGGATGAAGTGGGGGAACAAAGGATGAGACAGGCGCCCATTCAGTGTTGGGGCTGTAAAGAGAACCACAGGTACAGAGATTGTCCCTATAAAAATGGCAAAGCAAGAGCTGTCCATAATGTTCAACAAGCTAAAAGTGGAGGACATGGGCAATAGAATGCCAAGGATCTATGCGGCCCTGGACAACAAGCAAGTTGAATTTTAGTCACAGATGATTGAAGTGGAAGGTATGATTAAAAACCATCCATTTATTATTTTAATTGATTCAGGGGCTAGCCATAGTTATATAGACCCTAGAGTGGTGGAAAGATTGCATTTATCAAGAAGAAAACATGAAAAGTCTTGGTTAGTGCAGTTGGCTATAGAAACCAAGAGGAAAGTCACTGAGTTGGTTAAGTCTCTTTCGGTGGACATGAAGGGATTGAGCACAAAGGATGAATTGAATATTCTGCCTTTAGGCTCTTATGATTGTTTAATTGGGATGGACTGGTTGGACCAGCACCATGCCCTCCTGGAATTTTGTAACAAGGAATTTACATGCCTGGATGAGGAGGGGAATCAAAAAACATTCCAAGGAATTCCCAGAACTGTGGTTGTTAAATAAATCTTAGCAATGCAGTTGAAAAAGTGCTACATGAAAGGTTGTCAATTGTTTGCAGCCCATGTGGAGGAAGCATCCAGAGATGAAGTCTCAAAGATTGGAGACCATGTAGTACTAACAGAGTTTGAAGACATATTTTAGGAGGTACCTAGACTACCTCTGAAGAGAGATATCAATTTCTCTATAAATTTGATGCCTGGAGCAACTCCAGTGTCGAAAGATCCTTATAGAATGAGTATGCCAGAGCTGAAAGAGTTGCAATTGCAGCTTGAAGAGCTTCTAAAGAAGGGGTACACTCACCCAAGCATGTCACCTTGGGGTGCCCCGGTCCTATTCATGAAGAAGAAGGATGAAACATTGAGGTTGTACATTGATTTCAGATAGTTAAACAAAGTAACGGTGAAGAACAAGTATCCTCTGTCGAGGATTGATGATATCTTCGATCAGTTGAAGGATTCAAAGATATTTTCAAAGATAGATCTCAGATTTGGATATCACCAGGTAAGAATAAAGGATGAATACATCAGCAATACCACCTTTAGAACAAGGTATGGTCATTATGAGTTCACAGTGGTACCGTTTGGGTTGTCGAAAACACCTATTGTTTTTATGTGCTTGATGAATGGTGTATTCAGGGACTATCTAGACAAGTTTGTCATCGTCTTCCTGGATGACATTCTGGTGTATTCTAGGACTTAAGAAGAACATGAACAACATCTAAGGATGGTTTTGTAGGTGCTAAGAGAGAACCAACTATATGCCAAGTTGAGCAAGTGCTTGTTTTATCAGGAGCGGATCCATTACTTGGGGCACATTATTTCAGAAGAAGGGATCGTCGTGGATCCTAAGAAGGTTGAGGCTATTAGAGAATGACCAGTGCCAAGGAATGTGGTGGAAGTTAGATCCTTTATGGGTCTAGTAGGCTATTACAAAAGGTTTATCGTAGGGTTCTCAAAGATAGCTCACCCTATCACTTCCTTGCAAAGGAAGGAGTAAAAGTTTCAGTGGACTAAAGAGTGTGAGAAAAGTTTCTAGTGATTGAAGTAGTTGTTAACCAGTGCTCCAATCTTGAGGATTGCAGATCCAAATGTGGATTTCATGGTGTGCACAGATGCATGTAAAGAAGGGTTGGGAGGAGTTCTTAGTCAAAATATATTTGTAATATGTTATGAGTCCAGGAAGTTGAAAGAGCACAAAAAGAATTATGCCACTCACGATTTGGAGTTGGAAGCAATCATTCACACTCTGAGTAAATGGAGGCATTACCTCATGGGAAGGAGGTTTGAACTCAAAACAGACCATAATGGTCTGAAATATTTGTTTGATCAACCAACCTTAAACGCTAGACAAAGTAGGTGGCTGGAATTTGTGTGTGAGTATGACTTTGAGATCAAGCATATCAAAGGAAAGGAGAATAAAGTGGTTGATGCACTTAGTAGGAGGGTGGAAGAATTACATGCTACAACCATTAACATGTATCGGACTGATATTAAAAGAAGAATTCTGGAGGTTGCAAATGTAGATATGCAGTACAGAGAATTGGTATCCAAGCTACAACAGGGTAAGATTCCACAGAAGATGGAAATTTATAAATTGGAAACTGATGAAATACTACTGTACAAGAACATAATTTTTGTACCCACTGTCCAGTGCTTGAAATAGATGATTTTGCAGGAGATGCATAATGTGCCTTATGCAGGGTACCTTGGATATCAGAAAATAGTAGTAGTGGTCAAGAGCCATTACTTTTGGATGGGTATGAAGAGAGAGATCACTGAATACATCGCTAGATGTATGGAGTGCTAGAAAGTTAAAGCTGAGCATAGGAACCAAGCAGGGTTGCTGCAACCTTTACCTATTCCTGAGTGGAAGTGGGAAGTAGTAATGATGGATTTTATTACGAGATTGCCCAGAACAACTAAGCTACATGATTCGATCATGGTGGTGGTGGAAAAGCTTACAAAAGCTGCCCATTTTATTCCACTGAAAACTACTCACAAGGAAACAGATGTTGCTGATATTTTCATAAGGGAAGTGGCACGATTGCATGGAATTCCTAAAATGATTGTGTCCGATAGATACCCTAAATTCACCTCAAATTTCTAGAAAGGATTGTTCAAAGGATTCATAATGAATCTGAACTTTAGTACAACTTATCATCCTGAGTTTGATGGACAAATCGAGAGGGTGAACAGAGTAATAGAAGACATACTAAGAATGTATGTGATGGACAAACCATCAATATGGGAAGACTACCTGCACTTGGTAGAATTCACCTACAAAAATGGGTATCATGCATCATTGAAGATGAGCCCATTTGAAGCACTTTATGGAAGAAAGTGCAATACTCAATTGATATGGGATAATTCAACTAATAGAATAGTAGTTGGGCCAGAGTTGCTCAAGGAGATGGAGGACCAAATGATAAAAATTAAGCAGAATTTTAAAGCTGCCCAGGACATGTAGAAAAGTTATGCTAATAATAATAGAAACCAGAGAGAGTTCCAAGTGGGTGATCATGTTTTCCTGAAAGTGAAAGCTAATAGGAGTTCCCTGAAGCTGGGAAGTTGCACCAAGTTGGCAGCCAAATTTTGTGGGCCATTTGAAATCATGGAAAGGATTGGGCCAGTTGCATATATGCTTGCATTACCTGCATCCATGACTGTACATAATCTATTTCATGTTTCATTTCTTAAGAAAATATATACTATATGCTAATCATTTTATCAATTGGAATGTGATTCAAGTGGAACAAGAAGGTGTCCTGGAAGTGCATCCTGTGTGGATATTGGACAGGAAAAACAAACAGCTTCGGAATCGAGCTATAGGGCTTGTAAAGGTCCAATGGACCTAGTATGGTCTTGAGGACATGACATGGGAGCATGAAGATGTTATGCGGGTAGAGTACCTACATCTTTTTGAAAATTTTGAAAATCTTGCAGATGCCGTGTAAAATTGAACTGAGGGCAGTGAAAAATAAGGGGAGGAGATTGTAATGTCCCCAAGGCCTAGCCCTATTGTAAATCATGTCTATGAAGTATAGATATTTCATTATGAATTGTAATTATGTTTTATAGGCTGGTGAGCCAAGTTTATATAAGCTGGTGGGCTTATGTTTTATTAGGTCAGAGAGCCTAAGTGTTAAGGCCGGGAGCCTTCTTTTGTATATGTAATCATGCATATCATTTTTAAAAATATAAACATTGTTGTGTGCAGACCGAACACAATGAATGAGTGATGGGGGACTAAGATTCCATAGATTGGGTAAGGGATTGGAGGCTGGAAGGTTGGAAAGAGAGGCTAAGTGTTGAGCCTAGGGGCTTAGATCATTGGCAATAATATTTTAATATTATTCCAAAAGCCATGTGAAATATATGTTGTGTCCTAAGTTCTTGGAGAGGAAAGCATGTTGATGGAGTGCATGTAGCTTCATGGGTGACATGTGTCAAGCCAAGCACATGCAGTTAAAAAACTGTAGAAGTCATCCATGGAGGGGTTCGCTCCTCATTCCATCATCGTTTGCGTCTGATTTCGGATACCCTCACGTAGCTCTGAGAACCAGAAAACCAAGACGTCTTCCTGAAGACCAAAAAATCATCCGTCTGATACTGTTATTGGTCTGCGTCTACCCTTGACATACCTATTCATCGTTGAGAGAACTGGTCAGTAGGGGAAAGTCAACTTGTGAGTTCCAGAACCCAGTCTATCTACCATTGCAGAGCTAAATCCGTACCCGATATATCTGTAGGTTGTTGTTTTCTATTTTCCTGAGTGGGTTGGTGTTGTGGTTATCCTCACCGTGTGGAAATTGAGTTGGAAGGAGTCGAATAACTGGGTTTTAAGGCCCTTAGTTGAAGAGGTAATTTTTTAGGCCTGTGAGAAGCTATTTCTAGGTGAAGGAGTCTGTTGGGAAGTGGTATTCTTCCAGAGAGAGTCCAGCACGAGCTACAGAGCTCTAAGACTTCCTGATCTGGCCTGTTGCCGAGACCTAGAGAGGGAGGTGAAGCACTGATGGACTATGCTTGTGAAGGTGTATACTCTCGAGTGAAACAAGCATGTGGGGAATGAGAGTCCGTGAGTAGTGGGAATAAGAAGACATCCTAGGAAGAATCCTTTCGGTTATCCAGTGCAGTTTTCCCTGTAACCTCAACCTAGACTAGGATTCCTTGCCTTGGGTGGATATTAGTCCCAGCTCAAGGGTGACCCACTACTGATCCTGATGAGTAGCGTGGTCTAAGGCTAGGAGGTTCGTGGAAGGACTGGACGTAGTTGGTTGAATTACCACGGTTTCAAAGATAAGTATCAACTTATTCTTAATATTATGTTTTGCATGCCTGTGAGTCATATATGTATCATGTATTCTATTGTGCATATGAATTATTGTTAATGACATGGATTATTTATGTTAGCAGAAATCTTGTGCTTACTCTGAGTTAAATGTGTTTAATATGACTTAAATGAATGTTATTAATTAAGTGTGAGAATGATGTTGTTCGGCATAGTAGCGTTTCCCCAGCCAGTGGGATGACGGTTGGGGACATTACATGGATTATTTGATACTTCTTCTACAGTATAGAGTACAACTTATCCAATTCCTAGTTGTGGCATTTCAAGGTATGGAATTGAAGCTCCTGTTTATGCAGTTGTTGGCTATCATCAACCTTCTCTATTTTGACCTCGATTGGTTTATTATTTTTATCTTTCTCTATGCTTGATTTTTTGTGGTCAGCCAATGCTCTACTTCTTGTCTTCATATTATAATTATGTATGACCTTGAGTTCTTTAACTTTTTTTCCTTTAGTGAACCCTTGAAATCCCACATTGTCAGCTTTAATCTTTGTTTTAATGTCTTGCAAAATGTGGAAAGGATCCTGTGCATGTGGTGAGGTGACAATAGAATATTGCTCAGGATCAAATCCATAATCTTGTATTCACTATTTAATGGAGCCTAAAGGATACTCCTTATTCAATGTCACAAATGGTGTTTCTGCAGCCTCATTCTCACTAGACTTTGATTTCTCTCTTTTTACTATCATACCCTTTAACACATTGACTGCCATTTCCTCCATGCTAGCAAATTTGGGGCTATCATCATCCTCGACCAAAATTGGTTGGGGGTATTTTAATGATGTCTTGAATAGAGCCTTGGAGTTCATCCTTAATTGATTTGTAATCCTATTCTTTCTGTTAGGCTTGCTTGGAAATTCAATGTTTTGCTAGCCCTTCCTTTTCCTGTCTTGTATGGATGGAGGATATGTTTTAGGTGAATCAACTATAGGAAAATCCATCCCTCTTTCAACTTTCTATCTTCCATTTCATCGATCTGAGGCTTGGTCTCAATTTTAAATTTTTTCTCAGCTTTAAGATCATGCCTGGATTTTCTATCGGGTTTGTCATTAAAGGTGTATTTTACAAGTTCATTCTCCATCAACATTTTCCCCTTTGTCTCTAGTTTGATCTCCTCAAAAACAATTTTTTGGACATGCTTTTTTTTTGTGCTCATACCCTCAAAATCATGCTCAAGGTATGGATTAATGTCCACCAGATCTTGCTCTAGTTCTTCATAAGTAGTGTACTCTATTTCCATGCCAATAGGTTTGACCCCTGAGGTCTCTCCCTTGCTATGTTTCTTCCTAGTATTTATGTTAGGTTTGATTGACATTCCTGGGACTTGGATTCCCTCCCTCTTTTTGTTGCATTCTACCTTGGGATATTATTCAATGCTTGTGTCATATGACACAAAATCCCTTGCAACTATTATCGGGCTCATGTGCCTCTTCCTCTACTATTTGGTTGTGTTTTATTTGGGGGCTTTGTCTATCTGCATAGTAGTGGGAATAGTTTCATATTCATGAGGTTTAGGGGATGATTAGACTAATGAGATGGCTTGTCATTCTCCCCTCTTGATATAATTCCAGACATAAACCTTGACACTATTTCTTATGTGCATAGTGGTGATCACATGCATGCTTACCAGTTTCAATAATAACCACACACACAACCCTACACTAATAATAACTTGAGGCACAAACATGTATGATCCTTAGCACGAATTTTTTAATGATGGTTAAAATGGAGAAAACATGCACAATTTCGACTGCACAAAGAGATGTAAACTTGTGCGAGGCTCTAACACACCTTAATTCAAACTTTAAATATTTTCTAAAAGTTAAAAATCGTAAAACAACCTGTTTTCTGTCATTTGCAAGAATAGGGGAATTCTTGCAATAAATATTTTTCGAACTAAAAAGGCCCTACAAACCTACTATAATATCAACCAATGAAATGTTTTATGACAAGTTCTTTAAATCAAACCATAACATGTAATTACCCTTCAAGAAAACAAAAAGATGGTGTAAAAAATTAGTCAAAGGAGCCAATGATAAAAAACTAAGTCATTTAGTAATGGGGGGACCAACTTAATAAACAAAAAAGGTATGATTTTTGATGGAGGTATAGGGAAATGAGAGAGGAGGGGTAGGGGTAGGGGTGAAGACTTAGGTCTCAAAAGCTTCCTTGGCGGAGCCATCCAATTGTGTAGGGATGTGGGTGCAATGTTGTCGATAGGGATAACCACTTGGCGATCTCTATTGAGATGAGGTTCATATGGCTGACTCTATCAATGATGAAGTGCAACAAGGATCCTTTCACCCACATATGTGAATGAAAGAGGTACTCTCCTTCCTTTGGCTCGTCTTGTTCACCGAGATGGATCTTGGTGGTAGAAACGATGGCATTGGGTTCCATGTCAATGATCCATCTCCCCCTTTCTGGTTTTAACTCAGAGTCAAAACCCGCATCTGATTCATAGGATTTCACCTCAGCCACTAACAACTACTTTGAGTGGCAATCCACAGTGTTATTCCAAGGTATTTTATTGAAGTCATGCCACTTCCCGGTATCTTTCTTTATCTTTTCGATGTCCTTCTTTTCTTGGGGCTTAGACTAGTTGTCCCGAGGCTGTCCATATTTTCTCTATCCTTTGTTCTATGGGTTGGGGCCTCCCTTTCCTTGCTTTTGTTGTGAGGGGTTCCTAGGCCCAAATTTCCACATCTTTTCTTTAAACTTTTGCTTGATTTTAACAACATATTGATAGGCGACACCCAAGGACGAGATGTCTAGAAACTCCATTTCATCTTGGATTTATCTATGCATACCACCTTGATACTTGAGCACCAGATGTTGCTTAGAATATTTGATACCCAACTTGGTGCATAAGGTATGGAAGATATTTGTGAACTCTTGCACTGCTTGGTCTCTTTCCTTCTACAATGTGGTCCATTTTGTATACAGGTCGTCATAACTTTCGATAGGGTAGTATTGTTCCTTAATAGCATCCCTAAAGGACTCCTAGGTGATCGAAACTATAAATAATGGGGGTTCCTCTATTTCCTTTTTCTCAGGATAAGTCTCCCACCAATATTTGACATGGGGAATGGCTTTGAGGAGCGCAAAAGTAATATTTTCTCTGTTCGAAAAGTTATGGACAGGAAAATACCCTTCTAGTAGATTCAACCATTTGTAAACAATATCTGCATCTATATGACCTTCAAATATGGGAATATCAAAGTTTATTTGTACCATGAAGGGGGTGGCACCTCCGCTTGAGGAATATGTGTTTCCTGTTGGTAGCCGACGAAGGATTTTTTCAAAACTATGCATCATCTCGTTCCTTTGTTGTGTGAGGGATTTTGTTAGCACTCTGTAATTTGCCCAAGGCTATGGAGGCAATCACAGAGGCAACATCAAAACCACTTTGAGTCTTGGATCTAGCCCTCCAAGACTCATAGAGGGATCTCTCTGTGTGATATAGATTTTTTTGAATAGATATTAGGCTAGCTAATGGGTTCAGGGTTTGGATTTTTTAAATGATTGGTTGGAGCAGGATAAAAGGGCCATGGGCAATGGAGTCACAATCTGAGATTTAATCAAAAACTAATCCTACAGACAACTTTATAGGGAAAGGTAGGCAAATTACTGGATCTGGTAAAATTAAATGAAATGAAAGAGGAGGAAAAAGAAATGATCAATTTAGCAATAGAGCAATGAAGAATTATGCCACTGAATATCAAAAGAAAACATTAATATTATCCGCAACCAGAAACATAGTGTATCTTTCAACAAATTCCACTCATAAAATTCTATCATATAATAATGAAAGAAAACATATGGAAACAAAGAAAACAATTTACTGGAGGAGCACTTCACCAATATACTTGACACAAGAATCATGTAACTGCTACAACTGTATTATTGAATTGATGAAAAATACAGATGGCTCTGTGAGCTCTGATACAATATTTAAATCATGGTCCCTGAATGATCAACATTTTTTACATTAAAATCCTATGAATAAATAGGATAGATCTACCCATAAGTTTCGGAAGTTGGATTCAACCGCCTCGGCCAAAAATAGCCACAAATCCCCAAAAGTCCTGAATTGTCCGCCATGAAAGACGGGTCGGATTTCTACGAAAAAGGGGTCTGAACAGACATTTGTTTCTCTTCAACGCTTTCACCTGGGAAAAAACTGAAGAATATTATTGTATATGGTCATTTTATGGACAAAATTCTCCTTGTGTTTCGCCAAATTTTCCTCCAGCTCGTCGTAACAACTCCCGCAAAATCAGGACTGTAATGGAAAAATGAAAAACTAGAAAAAAGGGCCTCGAAGATGGATTCGATTCTCCCTTCTCATGGCACCTGTGAAAAAAATGAGAGAGATTTTTTTTCTTCATCCTGTTATGGATAAACACCTCTCTCATTTTTTCAAAATTCAATTTATTCTGCCCATAATTCGTTTTTAAAGAAGACGTACTAAACAGGCAAAAATGGGCAATCTTTTGAAAAAATTGGGGAAGGTGGTTTTTTTTCGGGATGGCGGTATTCCAGACCCCCCCTAAGGTGGTAAGTAGTTTTAGGGGGGTGGGGGATCCACTGGTATGTGGAGCTAACAAGTGTCCAATGGATGGTTTCACAATACAACCATTCTGGACCCCCCCCCCCCCCCCCCC
>ML796508.1:117332-129763 GCA_009831015.1 Picea engelmannii | reverse complement strand
ACTTCCAATCATACAGGCACCAACCTGTATAACAGAGAACAAGAGTTCTCCCTTGCACCACCCTGCCACCCTGTTTTCTCTGGCTGCAACCAGATGGAAGCTACAACTCCCTGTGTTCAAGCACCCACTTGAACCTTTGAGGAAAACAGTCCTCCCAAGCACCTCCCTACCTCCCTACAATATGAAATAATGAATACACAGACAATTACACAGATAAATCAATTCTTACCAATCTTTCTTTGTATTTGATCTTCAACAGATTGTTCTTCAATTCTTTTATTCTTCTGGTTGATTAGCAGGTCAGCTCTGCATCACCCTTTATGTTCTGTTCTTTCTATGCTTCTGTTCTTCTTCTACTCTCCATTTCATCTCACTCTGTGCATTTTCTTCCTTTCCTGCTACACCTCTGATCTTTTCCTTTTCTTACTGTTCACTCATTTTTCCATGCCGAACAACCAACCCAATTCAGTCTCATTCATATTCTTTAATACAGGCTACCTTGACGATTCCACTTCATCTTCCAGTCGGTAATGCAGGGACATCTGTCTTGGCAACTGAAATGCTAACTCCTTTGTCATCATCAGTCAGTTTCTCTTAACTGATTCATAACTGAAGCGTTAATGTGTGAGGAAGAACAACAACCCTCCGATCACTACTTGATCCAACGGTTCAGATCAAATCTGGATTTCACTCATCGCGATTTCGGCATCTGCGATGTCAAAAATCACAAGTCCTCTAGACTCGCGATTCTCTGATTCCCGATGGCTCCTTTCATACACTAGCCCTTCTGAGCTTAGCTCCCGATCAATGTGACCTTCACTCCGTGACCACAACCTTATGTCTCTCTATCGGGATTTCGGCGTTCTTCATGTTCACTGTTCTTTGAATTATGAAATCCTGATCCCCGAAACTCCGATGAGGAGAATCAATGGTCCAGATGCATTTTGGATTCAACGGTTATGATTGAATCGCAAAATCGCACATCGCGATTTCGGGTTTCTCGTTGTCAAGAGATTTTGACATTGCAAAGTGCCGATTCCTGATCCCTGATACTCCATGCAGAGATTCAACGGTCCAGATCACTTCTAGCTCGACGGCTCAGATTACATCGCAAAATCGCATATCGCTATTTCAGAGTTTCTGTTGCAGTGTGTTCTTGACATATCAAAGTCCCGATCACCGATGCCTTTGCTGACGTCACACGTGTTTTGATACGTGTTAGATCCTACCACGTGTTACTCTGATTCGTGAATTGCATGAGCCTGAAGTGCTAGATCTGCCTGACACCTGTCATTCTCTGGTTGTGCCACGTGTCCCTGGGTGATGTGGTCTACCGACGTGAGTTGGATCAATGGTATAGATCTCATGCTGATCTGACGGTGCAGATTCAGTCAGGATTTCACATATCGCGAAATCAGGATTTTCGAGGCATTGTATTCTTTGCATATTGAAACCCTGATTCCCGAAACTCCGATGAAGCCTCCTGTCTACACGTGGATGGTCCGGATCTCTGCTTGATTTAACGGCTATGATCAAATCGCAAAATCGCATATCGCGATTTCGGGGTTTTCATTATCGAGTGAACTGGACATTTCAAAGTCCTGATTCCCGAATCTCTGATGACTTATCTCCCTCGCAACTTCTGCAAATCTGACGGTTGTCAGCCTTTCGGGAAATTTCAATGGAATCCAACGATCACTGTCTCTTCTATCTTCCTTCTTCTCTGTAAACTTCTGCTGCGCGCGTTTTCTTCAATGCGCACGTTTTCTTCAATGCTGTTCCTCCTAAGCTTTTACGTCCAAATCCCCAAGGGGTTTTATCCCTCATATCTTGCCATCTCCGTTGTTGCCATCAATGACAACAACCGTCAACACGCATTCGTTGCTTGTTCAATATTTGCCAACACTACTACTCTTGTAGTAGAAGAATCACAGTCGTTGTCTGATAACCCTCCGGGTTTAGAGTCATCGTTGGTTTCCTAACATTCTATTTCTCCTTTGATTGACACAACAGTCATGCCGATGCAATATTCACCTGACACAACTCCTATTTTGAGGAGTGAGGCATTTTTTGACCATGTCATTAAAATTTATGGTTCTATACCATCTAAATAAGAGAGCATTCTACTCTCCCCGAGCACACTCCCTCCATGTCTTAGGGGGATTCCCTTTGACTGGGATGGTCTGTTGGGGTATCAAATTCCTTCTTCTATGCCATTTCAAATAAGATGCATTCTTCGATATATCATTGAGAAGGTAGCCTCCGTGAGTACTTTATCCCCCTCTACTTGAAAAGATTTGGGTTTTCCCAAGCTTATGTCAATTGTTCATAAGTTGTTAACCTTTCACACAAGTCCTGCACGGGAACCCTGACCTCCCCCATGATATGTCGCTGAGAAAAATCCCAACGAGTTTGATTTAAGCTCTTTTCTGACTCTCTCAAAAAGTGAAAATATTGTCGAGTGAACTTGTCTCTTTCACACTCGTAAATTGGATTTCAAAGGACTCCTATTTGGTATAAGTTTACCCATTTTTCAAACCAATTAGACTAAATTTATGAAAAAAGGACATTTTTTGGCGTCAAGTTGTAATTTTATCTCATTCTCTTGCTTTCACTATTGATCCTATTGTTGGTTATCACTTTCGCATTATAATCCTATCACCTCGGCAATTTGCATCATCAACCAAGAAGGGCCTTGCTTATATCCTTTGCAACTTGACACCCTATACCCAAGAGGAAACATTCCCCCAAGTATCCATATCCTGCATGCACCTCCTTGCATTGAGCATAGGTATGTTCCACTGTTGGAACTAGTTTCTTACTAGCAACACTCGTTTCCTCCTCTATATCATAACATTCATTTGACTATGAAAAAACAAAAAAATATGGGAGGGAAAACAATATTATCTTATATTGGTAGCAGTCGTGTCTCCTTTGAATATAGCACAAACTTTTGAGTCCACTTGTCATCAAAAGTTTGGGTTTAGCATGACCTTAGGAATCTGAGCTCATTACTTAGAGTTTACTCCCCCAACTGGTTACTCTTCGAGTCCCCATGGAGAGTTTGATTGGTGCCTCCTACATCACAAAGTTTCATCATTGAGTCTATGTTGTCGGATTCTTCCATATGTCTCATGCTCTTGTTCAAAGGATATCTATCAGTTTGTGTCATCCATTTCTCATAATTATTGACTTTGCATGTCCGACATACCCTCAGTGTGTCTTAGAGTTACATGAAGTTGTATTCCTATCATGCACTCTTGTCCTACTTTCATCATTGGTAGGTAACCTTGAACCCAACAATCGACATTTCATCATTGGTCATTGACTGGGGGGTTTCCCTTGTGTTTGATGACAATAAATCTATTCACACATTAGGATTCATGTAGTGTCTTGGATTCCATTAGCCTTATTGGTGGTTTCCTTTCCTTTGTCAAAAATTTTCCTTATTGGCTTCTATTCATAGGGTCTTTTTCGTGTACCTCTTTCATCTGGAACACACAAAAGACACACAGGGTTGTTGTTTCTTGAACATGTTCTTCGTTCGAATTCCTCCAAATCATTAATCTCCTCCTTTGTACCTCATGCTGAATGATGAGAGATTCCTCAATGCTCTCCTTTCAGCATGTCTGCTTCCATCAAATTCAACCCATCTATTCTGGAAATGAGACCTAGAGACCTATTAGTAACTAGAGGCTTGCATTCATCAGTGGCAGTTTCTCCCACCATTGATAGTTGGGAATACATCAATGTCTCATGATCGATGGATTATTTAAGTGTTCGACCTCAACACCTTTATTCACACATGTAAGAATGTACTCAGTGCCTTGATACCTACTTTCATTATCAGTAGGTTGTCTCATGTTTGTTAACGATATACCTTAATTATTGGTAATGAAACGAAGTCTCATTGTGTTCAACCTCAACTCCTTTATTCACACAATGTAGACTTGCACCTTTGGCGGATCGTGTAGAGGAATTGAAGACATCATTTCGTAGTCACAACTTTTCTTAGTTGTTTCTATCTTTCGTTGGACTAGTACCTATGTGACTTCAGTGACCATGGGATATCATATTTTACTCCATTGTATATAGATATCTTCATATTGATTTTGAGACTGGTTTTACTGGGCCTTGTTCGTGACTATGACAACCTATGGCATGTAACCACCTTTTTATTGCCTATTCATGGCCATGAACAATTGTTTGGTATATTTACACATGGATCTGCAGTGTAATTCAAATTGGCATCCATGTGCGCAAATTCAGTACAAATTGTAATATTCTCATGAGAAACTAGTTCGTCTATCTAGGTCTCCATTACTCCACTTCTGGGTACTATAATGTATTTCTACCATTGCAGATACTCCTCTGACCTCACACATTAGGGGGTATATTTTATAGCAATGTTTTCCTCACCCTATGCAAATTTTCTCAAAAGGAAACATACCTCACAATAATAATAGTACACAATAATAGTATAACACTGCACAACCACAATACAATAACGTGCAACCACAATATAACCCCACGTAGTATAATCAAGTGCCTTAGTACAATGCACCCTGAGGAGATCGAACTAGCTACATAGGTGGAGGTTGAGGCAGAGGAGGCTTTGGAAAAGGCAGATGACCAATATTATGCCATAACTTCCAACAACTAGAACACTATGCAAGGGAATTTCCACTTCCACCTATGATATGCATGTATTGTTGTGCAACAAACCATGATACATAGGACTGACCAACATTATTGGGAAAAATTCAAGAAAAGAGAAATTAGAAAAATCAGAATGTACAATGGATTTATGTAGAAGCCAGATATGATGGGAGGAACATCAACATAGTCAGGCACAAAGGATCTAAGATAGGAGCTGGCAGAGTACAACAGGATCTAGTACAACACTAATGGGTGAAGAAGAATACTAAACCACATAAATTGTTTTACGCAGGGAAATAAAAATAAATATTCAAGGAGGGAAGACAATAATTTCTTAGGAAAGATATTTCATCTACATCAACCATGCAACAAACTTAGAATGTACCAATGTACAGAATTCCCTCCTTAATGGACCACCCCAATGAAACAAAAGTTGTAGAGAAAGTAAGTACTAGAAAGTCTTTTCTGAAATCTCGTGTTAAGCTACTAAATAATCCATCATCTATTAAAGTGTTGAAAAATATGTTAGAAATATGTAGCAGAGAGGTAGAGGGGAATTTAGAGCAGAATACAATCAATCACCTCCAGTCAAGAAGAAGGGAAAGTAGGGAATTTAGATTGAATGCTAACAATGACGATTTCAATATGGGAGACATTATATTAGACTTAGGCTCTGAGGTCAACGTCTTACCTAAGAAGACATGGAAATTTATGTGAGAGCCCACACTAGAGAAACAAAATTCCTAACTATGGTATATGCACTTCAAAAGTTTAGAAATTACTTATTGGGAAAACACTTTAATATGTTCATAGATCATTCAACCCTCAAATATCTAGTCAACAAGCCAGTGTTGGGGGGGGGAGAATTTGTATATGGCTATTGTAATTTCAGGAATTTGATTTTGAAGTGATAGTAAAACCAGGGAAGATGAATGTAGGACCTGATCACCTATCAAGGGTTACCAATAGAGAATAACCTACCAACTTGGAGGAAAAATTCATTGATGCGTATTTATTTTTAGTCCAAATAGTCGATGAATATTTTGTGGATATTATTGAATACTTGACTACAGGGATTATTCCACAAGAGTTTAACATTTCATAGAGGAAGAATATGGTATTCAGAGATATAGACTATCAATCGATTGTGGGACACTTATATAAAATGGGCACAGACAACATTTTGAGAAGATGTGTACTAGAACATGAAAGGCCTAGGGTTTTGGCAGAAGCTCACGAGGGAATAACTGGAGGAAATTATGCAGGAAAAGCTACCGCACAGAAGGTATTGCATGAAATACTATAGTGGCCAACAATTCATAGATATTCTAAGAAATATTTCCAAATATGTGATGTTTTTCAGAGGGTTGGTAAACCTAATAGAGGGGATGATATGCCCCTAAGACCACAAGTAAATTTGAAGGTATTTGACAATTGGGAAATAGACTTTGTGGGACTAATTAATCCACTAGAAAAAAGGTCAGTATCAAGATATATCATTACTGCAAAATAATACTTAACAATATTGGTAGAATCAACACTAGTAAAAGATTGTAACACAGAGACAACAACACAGTTTTTGTTTGAGAAAGTGATCACTAGATTTGGATGTCCAGTGATTTTGATGAGTGACCAAGGAACTCACTTTATCAAAAACAATATCAAGGATATGAATGAGGATTTTTAAGTATATCATTAGAAGAGTACACCATACCATATGTTATCACTCCAGGAATCCTTCTAAGGTTGTAGGTAGAAGAAGCCTGGTAACTTAAAATATGTTTTCATTTTTTGTGTAGGTTGGATCAAATGGGACACATAAAATACTGGCTCACACTTAAGACACTTAGTAATATAATCAGATGAGACAATTCTTTCAAAATTGTATAATCATATGAGTAACTGAGTGGTGGGTGAAGAAAGTCTATATCTATCAACCAGATCAGATGTGTGATAAGTTGAATAAATATAACACATATTACTTATTAAGTTAGTGTTTATGAGTTGACCAATGAGATGGAAATCATTTTCAACTAGATAAACTTAGACAACAGTAATCATTCAAGCACAGAAAAAGAGAGAAGATGATAATCTGACATAAACAGTGAAAGGAACTTGTGATATGTATTATATATAAAAGGTCTTAGTACAATATCAGCATGGTCTAGTCTCCAGACTCAAACCACCCACCTTTACAATATGAAATCAACAGGATTATATAGCCTTAAAAACGTATTTGTGATACTCAAAAGATGGATCTGATAACCACTTCTCCTATATTTATTTTGTGGAATATATCTATCACAAATTCGAATTTGTGATGTGGCAAGCAAAACATAATTTAGAATTTCTGGAAATACGATTCTCCACGATTCACCTATATTTCACAAATAAAAATATATCTTGGGAAACTGAGAGAGGTTATTGAATATACACCCTTTTTTATGAAATACCTCATTTGGTTTCTAAAAATACAATTCCATATCATCATAATTTGTCCTCGAAGACAGTGGCTAAAACAGGAAAAACAAAGTATTTAATTTCTGGAAATATGGTGCTCAAATATTGACCTATATTTCACAAACAAAAATAGACCTTGGGAAACTGAGAGAGATTATTAAAGAGAGCTAGTGCTTATGAAAAAACTCTTTTAGTTTCAAAACATATGCTTCCATCTGATCAAGATATATCTCCCAAGAAGGTGACTAAAATAGGAAAATCCATATTTTCAAATCTAGTCATATTCCTACATTTTAGGATTTGATCCCTAGAATATTTCTATTGATCAAATGAAGTGCCACCTGCACTCATGGATGATATTTGATAATGTTTTTGATTAATAGTCATCATATTATCCTAAATACACTCAACCAAGTCGAATTTTGAACTTTTGACCAAAATAATGCATTATGGAAAAATTTTGCACTTTCAACGGCTCATTTTCCCTTGAAAATATGATTTAGCTGCCAAAAGCCCTAACTTTCGGCTGCTCACAACCTTGGAATTTTACCACTTAGCAATTGAAAGATGAAAATCGGTTTTTGGTTTATTTTGAAATGCAATTTGATTTATGTATTGAAATGATATAGTTTTAAACTTGTGTTTAAGACTTCATGACTTAAGATTTAAAAATAAATCTTCTCTCTAATGACTATCTTGTCATATGATGTATCAATTATTTGGAAATCATTTTTGATCACTAACATCTGGCTCCAACTGGGATGGAGACTTCCCTGTGAGGTTTCCAAGAACCTAGTAGTTTCATTTTCCTTTACTATTGGGCATGTGGTCATCTGGCTTTTACAACTGATCTTTTATGAACCTGGAGTCTACTTAGCCTCCTCTTCTTATTCATGAAATCAATCAACTGGAAATGATCTAGCTTCTTGTATAAAGAGCTTATTCTCTACCTACTCCTACACTAAACAATAGGAGCAAGTAATCAAGTAAAACTGAATTTCCAATGCAGCCAAGCAAGAGATTGATTTACTGATAATCTCCTCGATCTTGAACCCAAAGATATAGGAAACCATAGCATGCAAGAATATAATTTGTTAAGATAACACAACCATCCTTCATCTAACAAAAACATTTTGAAATTTATGTTTATTATAGAGTCCAAATAGTCAGGAATAGGGTCATCAAATCCACAAAGAAATACCTCTTCATGATTTTGTTTCAACAGAAAATTGAAGTGATACTGACTACCTTCACTGATATCGATGTTGAATGTAAACTATTTTTTCACTGTCATAGGAAACAAGCTCAACTATTGATCTGAACCTTTCTTCTCCCCATCACCATATCTCTATAATTTGAATCCATCATGATGATACGTTGGCCTATCACAACTGACATTTTTTGAAAGAAAAGAAGAGGTACATTCTTGCTCTTCTACATTACTATCTTGATAATGATCAAATGAAAGATGAGTGTGAAAATATGTATCATGAAAAAAAAATTGATCACCCTTTCCAACAATGATATTTTTGCAAGATATATCACTGGAATTTTGATCTTCACTGCAATTTTGATCAACAAATTCATAACTAGTATCAACCACAACATGCACACATTTTGATCATCTCTCTGCTGAAAAGTAGAACCAGATGAAAATATAGTAGACAACAAACCTTCACAAATCTCAATATCTTCCTCCTTCTGACTATATTGGTCGAATCTAGGAGCATCAAGATAAGACCTTAATGAGAGAGATGAATCTTCTTGTGTAGAAGTATCAACAATAAAATCTTGAAACAGATTTGGAAAAATATCACCTTGTTCCTTAGCATAATTTGAAACAATGTATTCATAAGGAGAAGGAGGATCTTCTTGATGTTCTAGATGGAGATTATACAGTCCTTGGATATCTTTTTCCTCATGGTTACTACAACTTCCCTTGATCTGGAAATATGGAAACTATGAGCTACCTTTAATATTTACTATAGATTTAATATTGTTACATGCTGATATAAAAAATTGCTCATCACTTTTTAAGTTTTCAGAGGGGACGATCTGATCTTCATGATAGCCTAAAACAATAGGTGCATTTGGTACAATGTCAAAAGAATCTATAATATGGTTATCATGATGTGGATTATCAATCCCTAGATCATAATGTGAGATATCTTCTTTTGCAGCAAAGTGTTCATGAATGGTTGGATCTTTATTCAATAAATTAAAATCATGACAACATTCAAAGTATAGAAGGTCAGCTGAAAATATGCCTTTGTAAAACAAATGAAAGGAAGCATGAAAATCTGCCAAAGACCTGATACTAGAAATAGGAAGAGACCGGTACCAATCATGAGCAATCCTTGTTACACATTATTTTCGTCATCCCTATGATCTTCAATGATGTAAACCTATATGTTGCCTTCAGAGGGGTTAGTGGCCTGAGTCCCTAAAGAGAGAAGGGAGAAGAACTTTTCCTGAGAAAAGAAGTT
Organism: Picea engelmannii; assembly: GCA_009831015.1. NCBI lineage: Eukaryota > Viridiplantae > Streptophyta > Pinopsida > Pinales > Pinaceae > Picea > Picea engelmannii. Next base: position 120,158 of record ML796508.1, on the reverse strand, counting down.
GCATTTTCCTGTGTAAAAACCTTATAAAAGATAAGTTCACAGGATGCCTATGTATTAGGGTGCGAGAATGCCTAATTCTCGCAAGCTGCATCATAGCTAGGGTGAAAACAGTTCACAGGTTGCACTATAAGCAGGGTGTGAGAATGCTTACATGTGGGAAAAATGAGCATTTTATCGAATCTTCTAGAAGGAGAAACTTCCATGGTGAGGTGGCATCCGAATGGTTTGGATCTTAATCGCTTTCATGATTTAGTGGGATCATCCTAACCTCCTCACCTTATCCTCTTCAACTTATAAAAGGAGAGGAGCTCTCATGGAGAAGGGGTTCTTGACCTTGTTAGCTTTGGTTGGTTTGGAATTATTAGCTTGGTTGGAGTCGCTTTGAGATTTTCTTTGTCAAGATAGATTGTGAATATCATCAGATCTATGCTCTCAGAATTTTTAGAGTGAAAGTGTGTGGGGAACGAAGGACAGTTGGAAGGGACCTTACGACATCAAGGCCATGGTTGTAATCTCTCTTTCACATTTAATATGATAGAGTAATATGATTCTTTCCTATAAATCTTGTTGTGTTTTATTGTATGATTCCTTGATCACATACATAGGTTTATATTGAGTTTATGTCATTTCTATCACTTTGGTTGGTTGCGTTCTTTTGCAGGATTATCATTGTATGAGCGTTGGAACAGAGCTAGGATGGATATGGCGAGAGGAAGTGACATTTAAATGCTATGCCACTCATCCCTCTTTGGTTAGTAAATTCAATATCTAAAACTTAAGGAAAGCATCATGTTCTGTCCTGTTTTGTTCTAGATCCAGGTGGATCTAGGGAGATCAGTTAGTATCCGCACCTACCGATTAGTCCGATAAAAAAATTGGTGACTCCATTGGGGATCAAATTGTTTCCTAGTTAGTCTAGTTTCCCTTGCTTTGATTGCTTGTTTTTTGGTCAATGAATCTATGGGAGATCCATCCAGACTCTCTAGATCTGAAATTTCACTCAAATTTATCCCTTTTTCAAATTTTTCTTTGATTACAGACATTCTCGCACTAAACTTGTCTGTGGAATGCGAGAATCATTGATGTTCACACCCTACTTTTAGGTTCATTGTGAACTTCTCGTACCCTACCAATGTCTAGCCTGCGAGAATACCTAATTCTCGCACTGTAATATACTTCTAGGCTGCGAACGTGTTTGTAAACTTTTTGGATTGGGTCTTGTCATCTTTTGATGACCCAGTTTTTCTTTGATCAACTGGATTGAGCTTTTAGAGCCTATATTGATCTGCTTACAGTCTTCTTGACATCCTTTGAGTTGCTTTTAGCCACTTTTTCTTTGTTTGGTTTTGAAGGATTAGTCTCTTGCTTTGAGTGTCTTTCAATTACAAAGCGTGTGTTTTCTTTTGAATTTTAGGGAAACATCAGATTTCTTCTGAATAGTTTGCTTTAAAAGAGAACTTTTAGTTTGGGTTTATTTGTTTTAAGAAAGTTCATTATTGCTTTTAGTGAAATTTTTGAAACAAAAAGATTTAATTTCTTGCTTGATATTAGATTGGGGGCATCCTTGCATTTGAAGTAGAGAAATTACATGATTCTTGGCATTTTTTTTTATCTTAAATTATGAAATTTTTTCCCCCTCATGGTCGGGGGGGCCTTGAATCATGCATTGGTGTACAATACCTTTTTCTCATTTCTTGAGAATCTTGATATTGATGAGTTTTAAGATTTTGGGACATTGTGCATCTGGGAATGATAAATGTTTTCTCCTTCTCGTAGCATAGATTCAATCGAAATGAAAAGATTGCATCTTCATATCTTCGCATAATTTTCAAGTTGGTCAAAACACCATATTGTCCACGCCATCTTCCTTTTGAGTAACAACAACCATAAAATAAAGCGCTTATAAAAATTGATTAGACATTTTTATCTTTTCTGGTAGCAAACGTACATTAGATTAGTTGTAGGGCTTTGGAATAGGTGTGAAAGATAACTTTCCAAAGATGAAAACAAACATAGAATCTTGAGTTAGGGAGCAGTTAAATCCACTTACTTCATTTTGTCCTGGGAAGTCCTTCTAACACAAGGGTCAATCACGAGGTTGCATTGAGACTGGCAGAGTTACTCACCCTGCTTTGTTGGTCTTGGTGTAGAGATTGCATGTATTACGGGGGTCACTTGAAGGTATACCCACAATGATGAGTGGAAGCCTCTCAAGTTGATTTCGGGCTAGATACCCTGCCCTTGTGTGTGGATTGGACTGTTGACTATCCCCCCAGGCTTTATTGTTGTCAGTGGTAACCTTAGTGGCCTATCTCTTTAGGGTATTTACACAAGGTGACTATGGAGGGGCAAGTCTTCACGGTACTTGGAATCGACGTTGGCCAAACTCACTCGGGCTCCTTAGAGGGTATACCCACGATTATGTGTGGGATCTTGCACCAAGGTGTAAGTCCATTAAGAAGGTTGTCAAAGTAACTTTTCCACCCGCTCTATCTCATCCCCTTCTTACATTGTTCCCATGATGTTGGATTGCATCACCAACTAGTGAGTTCATTGCAAGAAGGTTTTGTTTGTTTGCTTGCTTCCTAGAGTTTTAGCGTGTGTTGTTTGTTTTCCCTAGTGGACTCTAGATTGGATTTATTTAATGGCGTCAGTTCCTAGAATGGCCAATGAAGGAACCCCTTCTCCAGGGGAACCTTTTGTTTTTCCTTCTTATGGAAACATTGGTCCTCCTCACATCGCTACTTTGAGCCTTCCAGGTCTCACTATTGGATTACCAGTATGGTTGTTTTCCACTCAGGTAATCCCGAATGCAGTTAGTGCTTC
>ML796508.1:100264-113053 GCA_009831015.1 Picea engelmannii | reverse complement strand
TACATTTAATATGATACAGTAATATGATTCTTTCCTATAAAGCTTGTTGTGTTTTATTGTATGATTCCTTGATCACATACATAGGTTTATATTGAGTTTATGCTATTGCTATCACTTTGGTTGGTTGCGTTCTTTTGCAGGATTATCATTGTATGAGCGTTGGAATGGAGCTAGGATGGTGATGGTGAGAGGAAGCGACATTTAAACAGTGTGTCACTCATCCCTCTTTGGTTAGTAAATTGAATATCTAAAACTTAAGGAAAGCGTCATGTTCTGTCCTGTTTTGTTCTAGATCCAGGTGGATCTAGGGAGATCAGTTAGTGTCCGCACCTACCGATTAGTCCGATAACAATCCCCTCTAATGAAAACCTGAAAATCTTGATCTGAACAACTTCATGTATGATTTGAAGCTGATGAATCAGATCGTGAAAATCCAGTAAGTGTTCAGTTGGAACTTCCCACTCTTCTCCTTGAAATCTGGGAAGGATATTTTCCCATTCATCTCTACTAGGCACTAGATTAGGGAAACCAACAATCTTTGAAAAATCACAGAAAGCATACCTTTTGTTCATTTGAAACCAATGGAGTTGCCACTAGATTCACTCTTCATGGAGTCACCAGATAGATGATTACATTCGAAAAAAAAAATGTCCAGACTTTATCTATCATCAAAGCTGGATCTATGTCGTCTCCCAGTGAACCTTGCTTCAACTTCAATCTCCTCTCCCCGGCAATGGCACCAATTTTTTATCACTCCAGGAGTCCTTCTAAGGTTGTAGGTAGAAGAAGCCTAGTAACTTAAAATATGTTTTGGTTTTCTGTGTAGGTTGGATCAAATGGGACACATAAACTATTGGCTCACACTTAAGACACTTAGTGATATAATCAAATGAGACAATGCTTTCAAAAGTGTATAATCATATGAGTAACTAAGTGGTGGGTGAATAAATTCTATATCTATCAACCAGATCATATGTGTGATGGGATGAATAAATATAGCACAGATTACCTATTAAATCAGTGTTTATGAGTTGACCAATGAGATGACAGTACTTTGCAACTAGATAAACTTAGACAAGAGTAATCGGTGAAGGACATAAAAATAGAGAGATGATAGTCGGACATAAACAGTGAAAGGAACTTGTGATCTGTATTATATGTAAAAGGTCTTAGTACAATATCAACATGGTCTAGTGTCCAGACTCGAACCACCCCCCTTTACAATATAAAATCAAAAAGCTTATACAACCTTACAAAATTATTTGAGACCCTCAAAAGATGGATCTGATAATCACTTCTCCTATCTTTAGTTTGTGGAAGATATCTATCACAAATTCAAATTTGTGATGTGGTGAGCAAAACATAATTTAGAATTTCGGGAAATATGCTTCTCCAATATTCACCTATATTTCACAAATAAAACTAGATATTGGGAAACTGAGAGAGGTTATTGAAGAGAATCCAATGCTTATGAAGTAAATCCTTCAGTTTCTAAAAGAAATCTTCCATCTCATCAGAATATGTCCTCAAAGACAATGACTAAAACACGAAAAACAAAGTATTTAATTTCTGGAAATATGGTGCTCAAATATTGACCTATATTTCACAAATAAAAATAGATCTTCAAAAAATGAGAGAGGTTGTTGAAAAGAATCTAGATATTATGAAAACAATCCTTTATTTTCAAAAAATACTCTTCCATCTAATCGGGATTTGTTTCCCAAGAAGGTGACTAAAACAGGAAAATCCAGATTTGCAAATCTAGTCATATTCCTACATTTTAGGATTTGATCCCTAGAACATTTCTATTGATAAAATGAAGTGCCACCTACACTCATGGATGATATTTGATAATGTATTTGATTAATAGTCATTATATTCTCCTAAATACACTCAACCAAGTCGAATTTTGACATTTTGACCAAAATAATTCATTCTGGAAAATTTCTACACTTTCGGTGGATCATTTGCCCTTGAAAATCTGATTTAGGCGACAAAAGCCCTGACTTTTGGCAGCTCACAGCCCTTTAATTTTACCACTTAGCCATCAAAAGCTGAAAATCAGTTTTTGGTCTATTTTGAAATGCAATTTGATTTATGTGTTGGAATGGTATAGTTTTAAACTTGTTTTTAAGACTTCATGACTTAAGATTTAAAAATAAATCTTCTCTCTAATGACTATCTTTTCATATGATGTCTCAATGATTTGGAAATCATTTTTTATCACTAACATCTGGCTCCAACTTGGATGGAGACGTCCCTATGAGGTTTCCAAGAACCTAGTAGTTTCAGTTTCCTTTATTATTGGGCATGGGTTCATCTGGATTTTAAAATTGATCTTTTGTAAACCTATAGTCTCCTTGTAGCCTTCTCTTCTTATTCATGAAATCAATCAACTGAAAATGATCTAGCTACTCGTATAAAGAGATTATTCTCTTCCTACTCCTACACTAAACAATAGGAGCAAGTAATCAATTAAAATTGAATTTCCAATGAAGCCAAGCAAGAAACTGATAATCTCCTCGATCTTGACCCCAATAATATAGGAAACCATAGCATGCGGGAATATAATTTGTTAAGATAACAAAACCATCCTTCATCTAACAAAAACATTTTGACATTTATGTTACTTATAGAGTCCAAAGAGTCAGCAATAGGGTCATCAAATCCACAAAGAAATACCTCTTCATGATTTTGTTTCAACTGAAAATTGAAGTGATACTGACTGCCTTCATTGATATCGATGTTGAATGTAAAATATTTTTTCTCTGTCAGAGGAAAATACAAGCTCAATTGTTTATCTGAACCTTTCTACTCCCCATCACCATATATCTGTAATTTGAATCCATCATGATTATACGCTGGCCTATCACAACTGGATTTTTTTGAAAGAAAAGAAAAGGTATGTTCTTGTTCTTCTACATTACTATCTTAATAATAATCAAATGAAATATGAGTGTGAAAATATGTATCATGAAAAAATTTCTGATCACCCTTTCCAACAATGATATTTTTGCAAGATACATCACTATAATTTTGATCTTCACTACAATTTTGATCAACAAATTCATAACTAGTATCAACCACAACATGCACACATTTCTAATCATCTCTCTGCTGAAAAGTAGAACTAGATGAAAATCTAGTAGACAACAAACCTTCACAAATCTCAATATCTTCTTCCTTTTCACTGTATTGGTCAAATGTAGGAGCATCAAGATAAGACCTTAATGACAAGGATTAATCTTCTTGTATAGAAGTATCAACAATAAAATCTTGAAACAAATTTGGAAAAATATCACCTTGTTCCTTATAATAATTTGAAACAACATATTCATAAGGAGAAGGAGGATCTTCTTGATCTTCTAGTTGGATATTATACAATCCTTGAAAATCATGTTTCTCATGGTTACTGCAACTTCCCTTGATCTGCAAATCTGGAAACTATGAGCTACCTTCAGTATTTACTGCAGATTTCATATTGTTATATGCTGATATAAAAAACTGCTCATCATTTTTCAAGTTTTCAGAGGGGACGATCTGATCTTCATGATAGCCTAAAACAATAGGTGCATTTGGTACAATGTCAAAAGAATCTATAATATGGTTATCATGATGTGGATTATAAATATCTAGATCATAATGAGAGATATCTTCTTTTGCAGCAAAGTGGTCATGAATGTTTGGATCTTTATTCAATAAATTAAAATCATGACAACATTCAGAGTATAGAAGGTCAGCTGAAAATATGCCTTTGCAAAAAAAATGAAAGGCAACATGAAAATATACAAAAGATCTGATACTGACTGTTGTGCCTCTTTCGTCACCTTGGTGAGAAAATAAGAGGTGCTTGCAAGCTTAGTTGGGTCTGCTGAGCAGGACAACTGTAGAGAAAAGAGTTAGAGAAAGAAAAACAAAACTATAATTAAGAATTAAACTAATAAAAACTAAAATCATAAGCATAGGGACATAGAGCTAACAAGAATAAAAGGACCCATGTCACCAATGTTTGAGGCTTGATCTATTAATGAAAACAAAGCACCAAGAAGAAAGGGGACTATGAGTCCCTTCTTCCTCCAAGGGAAGGCTCTTGGACCCTCACTAGTAGCTCTTCTTACAACAAAGAAAATGAAAATGGTGATGAAAGAACTCTTTGCAAATCCACTCAATGGTGAGATGGATTGCTCAATGAAATGATGCCAATGTGTTCTTGTCAAGGATGGAGTCCTTAAAACAATATAGGCAGCATAACATTACTTTGAATTCCTTGAGAAAATGAGGTGCATTCATGGCTTTTTATAGCATTGCATTGGGTTATTGTGTAAATTCTTTGTAGTGTGAAAAGAGGCCATTTAGGGCATTATTAGGTCTTTGACCAACCCACCATTCGGATCCAGCCCGGATTTGGAGGTCAAATCAGCTTGGGAGATGAACCATAAGTGGTTGGGAGGCTGACCACATTCATAAATTCGTCGTTTAGCAGGTGCGTGGATTTTTGCGCTAACAGCCGTGCATCGTGTGCATATGTGTGCTTTCTACGTTCATATTTTGCGCATGTGCACGCGTGCCCAATGTCTGCAAAGCGCTCTTCAATTTTTCACTACTTTGTATAGTTTTTTCCCTTTTTTGAATGCTGTGAGATTAATTCAGGGCCATGAATGACTTCATTACTGTTTGACGATGTTGAGTTCTTGTAACCATGTGCGGACGAAATTTCAGTGATAACAGATGCCCCCTGATGGATGAGATTAGGAGCATACGTATAGCCGAAATCCATCAATGTTTCTTCTACTGAGAATATTGTTGTAAGATAGATCAATAGTGGGATCGTTCAGAGTGATCCATTGGAGAAAACAGGAATCGGTAGGACCTGACCTTCTATGAGGTGCGCAAAATAGAAAACTGTGTACAAACGAGGCGGGCATGCCCCATGCTCATGTCATGTAACTTTGAAAAAAGATGACTAATGTGTTGGTGTAGACAATTGCAGTGCCCTCGGGGGTGGTGATGATAAAGGCAGAAGACAATTCTGCAAAGGAACATATTCTGAATAATAGGCAATGATCGCGGTAATAAGTATCGGCTATGATGCGGGCATTGATAGCCCTACCAAGTTCAGAGGTCTTTGGCAAATGATAGAAATAACTGCAATAGTCGCAAAGTAAGACCCACCATAACATGAGAAAGTGTTGGCGTCGAATGTTATGGGGGTCAAAGATAGCAGGGAGCAATGGTGTTTCTCCTTGTGTCGTCTGAGATCTCTCATTGGATGGATAATGAGAATCAAGATACTGTCCCTCTTCTGGAAAATTGTGCTGATGTCGACAAAAGGGGAATGCGACTCCCAGAAGAAAAGGGCTTCGGGAAATCTACTGAGGTGAGGAAGTGGCAGAGGTACATGGACGAAGTCAAGAAGCGGGAAGACTCAATACTGCCCTTGGTTGGAGAATGTATGGGATAAAAAGTGGCTACAACCATGTAATGAGGTCGAGTGGCAGGGGGACGACAAGACCGGTGATAAGTTGTGCCAGAGGCCGGACAAAGTGAACAAATTTAGAGGGTGGAGGTAAGTGACCTGTGGGGTACTCTGAAGATATGGACGATGCTAGAAAGGGTAGATGATAAGTAATGCTCCAACCAAGGGTGACATGGGTTTCATTTGGCCAAAAAGGAAGGAAGCGAGTCGCCAAAGGTGACGACAAAAAGATAAGGTAATGACTGGAAATAAAGGCGTTTGTACAATAAATAACGAATAATTTGGGGAGAAATGTACAAATACAGAAACGGGTGCCCCAGTGTGATATGGGTGGCCCATGGAGGGAATAATTTTCTTGGAAAACTGATGAAGGGTGGGGGCCCCATTGGTGAGTTTATGTATGAGGTAGGTGAAATGAAGGTAGGTTTGTAGAGGGGAAAACTGATTGTGGAGGAAATGGAGGGTTCCTGATACTATGGAGGTGCAGGTAAGAAAATAGAACCGTAAAGAGATAATCTGGGAGTCTGGGTGGGAAAGCTAGAAAAATGAGGAGAAGGAGTATGTGGCTGATTCGCGACATGATGAAAGACTATCGGGACTCCCATCCCTAAAGGGTGATGAAAAATAGCATGAGTGTCAAAAAGTGACAAAAGGTGCTATGAATGGGACAACTCATGTGGGTAAGAATGCTACCGGGTAACAGTACCGAAGATGCAAAATGGAGGCGTGGGTACTGCAGCGCTGGGAATGGGGATCCTAGAGGCCAATATCAGAGTGTATGACTGGAAATGTAAATGTGATACAGTGGGAAAGACTACATGCCAGTGCTAAGTATATACCTGAAGGGGTTGTGTCGATGTATGATGATCAAATACCTGCACACATGAAAACCAAATACCCGAAGTGAACAATATCTGAAAATAATCAAAGATATGAGCATGTATTGAGTGATAAGCGTGAAATATGTGCATGTGTACCTGACCATGGATAAAAAAGGTGCCGCGGGGGCTAAGGATGAAAAGAGGCCCAGGAACTGTTGTGATGTAGGTGATGGGATGTTGATCTCATGGCTGAAGACGGTTTGAAAAATGGACACCTTGGGCTCCCGAAATGGTGAGTGGAAGTTTGGCAAAAGGCCTATATATAGCTATAGGGCCCACATTTCCACCTCATTTGTACCTGCTACAATAGTGACTGGACAACCAGTTTTTAGAGGAGATTGGGAGATTCAGGGAGGACGAGGCAGCCGATTGAGGATCTGCGAGTATCAGGTTAGTGGTCTGATCATCCTACATAGAAATAGGTTTTCAATTTTTGGGCAGGGGCTGTACGAAGGGCCATACAAGGGTATTTAGGGGGTGTCGGCCCCACATGCATGGGCGATTCGGTGATAGGCACGCATACGTGCACGACTACCCACCTGATATATGCACATGGGAGTGTGGTAGAGGGGGTTTATGGTGCGCTCGAAGGGCGCGCCTGTGAGTTGAACATGCACGCACTTGTGCGCGCCTGTGGGTTGAACAGGCATGCACCTTGGCACGCCTGTATGGTGAACAGTCGCACATAGGGGAATTCCTGTGAGACAAACATGTTTGCACTGATGCGCACCTATGTAGTGAACAGGCGTGCATGAGTGCATGCCTGTGTAGTGAACAGGCGCACATGTGTGCGTGCCTGTGGGTAACAAAACCGCGCCTAGGAGGCAAGGTTGGGGTGTAAAAAAAAATGAGTCTTTTGATGTTTGGATGGTTGCTTGAGCTGACATAGGACTCTATGTTGTCTGCAGGTGGACGATGGTGACGATGCTAGTGCGGTGGTGAGAGCGAGACTGGGCCCAGTTACAAGATGTCGTGGCCATTGAGGAGCCCAGTGTTCGTGTGACTTTGGCAACCTATGGGTTGCTAAAGTTATTTGAGTGCCCGTTGATATGGGCACAGGAGTATCTATTACAGTTCCTGATCTAGATGTGGAGTCTGGAGCTGCACTGCTTCCTTGTATGAGGAGAGCAGATCCCCTTCACTACGGTGGAGGATGTATATTTTTTGACTGGGCTCCCCTTTCGGGAAATGCCCCTACCGATGGAGTCGGTGATGCTTAGGACTACTTTGCTAGCCGATATTGGCCGGAGATATTTTTCAGGTCAAAACTTTATGTCTGGGATGGTGGTGAGTATATCGGCTATAGATTCCCTGGCGCATTTCTGTATAGCAGTGATGATTGTGCGGGTATATGGGTCACTGGCGACCCAGTGGATTAGTGGTGGCTAGCTACTGGTGCTAGAGAGAGTGTTGGTCGGTGAGCATTTTGCTTGGGGGCTGACGCTGCATGCGCAGATCGTGTCACAGTTGGACCACTGTCAGTCCACTGGTGCAGGGGAGTTTGCATTCGGGTCCATCCTAGTGGCCTGGTTTCTATAGAGGATGCCAATGTTGCACCCAAGGATCCTACTAGAGGTTTCGGGGGCACGAGAGCCGCGGTTGAGGCGGTGGTCGACATTTTTTCTTCGTCATGGTGGTGGCAAAGGTGGTCACTTATTTTCGACAGAGGTGGCACAGGTATGGCAACAGATGCTGCAGGTGATACTTCGGTACCCCTATGCTAGGGTGGACTTCCGGGGTGACCCAGACATGGTGCTACCTCCAGGGGAGGTGTTTGACCATCGAGGTATGTTTAGTATTGGTGTGCATGTTTTGGTGTATTTTGTTTTTCGAGATAGCAGTCCATATGTATATGATATAGATGTTGATACTATCTGTTGTTTTTTTGCATGTGCAGATGTGGCACCTCGCGGGTGCGAGGTGGAGATGCAGAGAGCGTTGACGCGTCGAGAGCCGGAGAGACTACCACAGGGAGAGAGATGTCGGCGGGAGGATGCCGCAGGGCAACCAACTGAGCTAGAGAGGGTAGTGAGGAGGTGTCAATTCAATGACCCTGGTGCGGGGCCATAACATGCTCCTCCGCCGGTGGTCGGAGTGGATTTTGATGATATACACCATCGTCTGGAGATGGTTTTGCAGGATGTGCCGGAGGGCGTGTGGTCACGTATCCAGGACGAGAGTTTCCTGGAGCAGTGTGTGGGGGTACCGCCACCATGGCAGTCCATAGTGCGATGAGCAGTAGTGGTTGTTGCTATGACGATTGGACGTTTGTCGCTGGGGCAGGAGGGTCCTATGGGTGTACCACCACCGCCTGGGGTAGGTGGTGGTGGGCCGCCACCGCCTGAGGGAGGAGCAGGTGGTGGCGTGATAGAGGCACCATGAGTGGTGCATGATGTATATATTTTTTGTTGTATATAGGCTGGTGAGCCCATTTTTTGTACCGAGGTGCTACCTTGGCCTGCAGATACATGTATTTTTGTATGTAAACATTCAGACAGCCTGATGGGATTTTATATATACATGAGTATACATATTTGAGTTCTTGATGTTGTCTACTTATTTTTTGCTGATGTTTTGAGTACGTCCATTCTATATATATGTTGTGACAGGTTTTTGTGATATGTTTATATATGTGTAGCTTGATGTGATATATGCCAATCTAACACCATGTTAGCTATTTGATCTGTTATTTGATTCAATTGTCTTGGAATATGTGTAAATGTAATGGAATCAAAATGTCAAGATAAAAGCCTAACCTGCAGGTATTTGCGAAAGAGGCACAGATCGCGTACACAGTACACATTGTTGAGCTGGAGAACGACTAGTTGAGAGTCGAGGAAGACACTAAAGTGATGAATATGATGATGTTAAGCATCGTCCAAGAGGCCAATGACCATAGTGTGTTCGACTTGGTTGTTGGTTGTTGACCCCAAGCATATGCCGCTTGAATGGAGCATTTCATGTGAGGGTGTGTAGAGAGCCTAAGCAGCGAAAGCAAGATTTTTTGTGATCTAGGTGGATATCAATGGCCACCCACCTTTTCCGACTGGCTCAAAACAATTTTCTAGCAATTTTGGCAATTTACTATTTTTAGCAGGTTTTAACTTCTGGGGCCATTTTGAGGGCCTAAATGAAGGTTTTTTGAGATGAAATTTCTCAATGATAGCCGAAGGAATTATTGAGCCCCCAAACTGAATCTCCTCGGGGATACCTTTCCAACAAGCTATCATACGCCTAAAACGAAGATCGTATGCAAAAGTTACGACCCCGGGAAGTTGATGTACTAACTTACCCAAACGGGGCCCACATGACTTTTGGCGCTTCATCTCCTAGGGTTCAGTTTTTGGATGTCTATGAATTTTTCCATTCTCGTCTATTGTAAAAAGGCCTCTAGAGCCTCATTGTAATCATCTTCTCACAGATGCGAGTAGCAGCCACATCTCTTCTCAGAGATAAGCTACCAGTGCCCTAGCTAGTTTATTTCCATTCTGTCTGTAAGCATATTTCAGTCATTTGTTATTAATGAAATGAATTATTATTTCCGCTGCATCTCTGCATTTATGTGTATTTATGTATTTCATTGTGTTCCTACATAAATCCGGATCAGTGGTATCAGAGCGGTCTGCTCATTCTCAATCCTTCTTTGCATGTCCCCAACGAGATCGGGGTATAAGGAGTTGGGGCTCGATCTGGTTGAACCTTTGGAAGATTATCCTCGCAAACCCCGATGAACACCCATGGGGGAAGAAAATAAATATGAGGGAGCAGGAGATCCTATCAAAATGTTGCTCAAGGAGGCCCTCGAGAAACAAAGGAACACGATGATGGACAACTTTGCCCAGATTCTTCAATGGATTCCGACTGGCGGTGCATCGACATCCAGAATCCACTCTAGAGGTGCCACTCCTTTTAAGGTACAAGTAAACTTTGACATTCCCATATTTGACGGCCAAATAGATGCAAATGTCGTAGATAGATGGTTGAATCTGTTAGAAGGATATTTCTCGGTTCATGACTTTTCTGATCGAGAAAAGATTATTTTCGCACTCCTGAAAGCCGCTCCCCATGTCAAGGACTGGTGGGAAACCTACTCGGAGAAAGAGGGCGAGGGAGAACCCTCTTTGTTCTCGACCACACCCACTTGGAATTCTTTCCAAGATTCCATCAAGGAACAATATTATCCCATGGGGAGCTATGAGGACAAATACATACAATGGACTATGTTGTGGCAGCAAAGGGACCAAGATGTGCATGAGATGACAAATCTGTTTCATACCCTACGCACAAAGTTGGGTATCAAAGATTCAGAGAAACATTTGGTGTTAAAGTACGACAGTTTTCTACATAGATACATTCAGGAGGAAATGGAGTTCCTCGACATCTCCTCACTTAGTGTGGCATACCGATATGCTGCCAATATTGAGCAGAAGTTCAAATAGAAGAAGCGAGACTTTGGGTCTGCAAATCAGAAGCACGGGAAAGGTACTCCCAAACCACAAAACAAAGGACCAAGCCAAGGTGAGGCAGCCCAGGGAAACTCGCCAAATCCACAAGCAAAGAATAAGACCACGAAGCCAAAAAAGGACACGGGGAAGTGGTGTGAGTTCCATAAGAGCTCCACTCACAACACAAGTGAGTGTCGAGCCAAGCAGTCATTGGTAGCCGAGCTGAAGGCTTCTGAATCGGATGCATGCTCCGAATCTGAATCAAAACCTAACAAGGGGAATGACAGGGGGAAGAAGATTATCGATGCAGAGCCCAATGCCACCGTTTCCACCACGAAGATCCAGAAGGAGGAACCAGAAGATCCAGAGGAGGCAGAGTGTCTCTTCCATTCCAAGATGTGGGTAAAGGGTTCCTCGTTGCAGTTCATTGTCGATAGCGGGAGCCAGAAGAACCTCATCTCGGTAGAGGTCATGAAGTGGTTGGGCTTGCTGACCATAGCACACCCACAACCATACACCATCGGGTGGTTGCACCAAGGACGGGACCTCCACGTCAGTCGACAATGTCGCCTTCCCTACAACATCAAGCCCTTCACGGATGAGGTATTATGTGACATTGCTCCTCTTGATGTTTCTGATGTATTATTAGGCCAACTGTACTTGCGGAAGAGGCAGGTTGTGTATGATTCTAGGCCTCGTGTTGTTATTATCACTTTGGGAAATAATATGTACAGGATACCGGAGATAGCACCACCTACCACCATCTCTTTGGTTACTGCAAAACAATGCAGTAAGCTCATTTCCCAAACTAGGAATTTTTTTTTCCTGATGATCCGCCCTCAGGGAAAGAGGAAGACTGTGGCCATGACTTCTAGACAAGGCCCCATTGCATGAAAACAACAGATGGATAAGGTTGTGGAGGAGTACGAGGACATCTTCACCTCCCCCGCAGGGGTGCCTCTACACTACCAGGTCAAGCACCCCATCGATCTGACCCCAGGTGCACCGCTGCCCAATGGACCCATCTACCAATGCTCTGTCCTAGAGAATGATGAAATCAAGAGGTAGATTCATGAGCTGTTGTAGAAAGGTCACATCTGGCCAAGTTCATCGCCCTGTGGGAGCTTGATCGTATTGGTGCAGAAGAAGTATGGGACTTGGAGACTCTGCATTGACTATCGGGCACTGAACAAGATCATTGTTCGGAATAGGTACTCGATCCCATGGATTGATGACCTTCTGGACCAACTCAAGGGGGAAAAATATTTCAGCAAGATTGACTTGAAGTCTAGGTATCACCAGGTACCAATCGAACCTTCTGATGTGTAGAAGACTGCATTCAAATCCAAGGAGGGCCTTTTCGAATGGTTGGTCATGCCTTTCGGGTTGACGAATGCCCCTGCAACCTTCATGAGGCTAATGGACAACATCTTGTGGCCATTCACCAACTCATTTGTAGTGGTGTACTTGGATGACATTCTGATCTTCAGCCAGACTTGGGAAGAGCACCTCCACCATATCCGACAGGTCCTCCAAACACTGCAGCAACACAAGTTGTGTGCCAATCTGGAGAAATGCACTTTTGGCATAACCCAGGTTTAGTATCTGGGATACATTATTGATGAGAAGGGGGTGCATGTGGATCCAACAAAGATTCAAGTCATTCAGGATTGGCTAGCCCCAACCACCCTAACAGAGCTCCGTATCTTTTTAGGTCTTGCCAATTTCTATCACAGGTTTGTGTTGGGATTCTCTCATATCACTGTTGGGCCCCAACAACTCCCCTTATATTTTTACAAAATTTAAAGGGCCCCTATTAAAATCTTGATAATTATAATGAGCTTCAGAATCAACCTTTTCAAATAGTTCCATTCCTTGGCTTGCTTTGAGACAAACTTAAGACATTCTCTTTAGTATGAGTCATTTATTACTAGAGTATATGTCAAAAGTTAAAAAAGAGCATAAAAATCTCAATTTAAACAAAAAC